>JALGBA010003596.1:0-163384 GCA_023970755.1 Azemiops feae
CAGGAAATTTCTCCTTAGTTCGAGGTTGGATCTCTCCTTGATTAGTTTCCATCCATTGCTTCTTCTCCTGCTTTTAGGTGCTTTGGAGAATAGGTTGACACACACACCCCTTTTCTTTGTGGCAGCCCCTTAGATATTGGAATACTATTATCATGCCATGTCATATAAATCCTCAGCCTATGGCCACAACTGGGACCAAAAAATCCATTGCTAAAGGAGGAGGTTGTTAAGTGAGTCTTGTCCAGTTTTATGACCTTTTTGCCATGGTTGTTAATCAAATTACTGTTGCTGCTAAGTGAATCATATGTCCTCAAGCGAATCTGGCTTCCAGCACTGACTTTGCTTATCAGACATTCCCTGGAAAGGTCACAAATGGTCATCATGTGACCCTGAGATACTGCAACCACTGTAAGTACTTGTTAATTGACAAACACCTGAATTTTGATCACATACCCTTAGGACAAGGACTGTTTGTAAGTCACTTTTATTCAACGCTGTGGTAAATTTGAATGGTTGTCGAATGAATGGTTGTAAACTGAGGACAAACTGTAGTTGAATTTGGAGTCATAGTAAACTATAATAGGCTGTTTTGAGCTTTCAGTTAATTAATGATTTTGTAGGAGTCACCAGTAAAAGTTTGACAAAATAGAACAAAGAACACACTAGCAAGTGGCAGAAATTGCACCAGCTCATAACGAAACACTTCAAAACATGATACAGATGTGCCTTTGGGGGAAGTAATCACATTTGTAAATATTGCAATCAGCCCACCTCTTGTTTTGCACAGTGATCTCCAATTAATTTCTCATATCACTGCATAACTAAATGTATGATTTAAAAAAAAACAACAGGTACATATTTGCTAATATTTTCCTATGTATTACTTCATTAAACAAGAAATACTTAATTCATTTTTCTTTTTTTAAAAAAAAAGTTTCTTCAAATCTGTTACTGCAAGAAGGATTTTTAATTAAACCTTCATTTAAAAGCTATGTTGCTCAAATACACAGCTCCAAGAATGGCTGTGACATTTTCAATCCAAGGCTTAAATAGATCAAGGGACCTTTTCACTGTGTGATAGCCAAAATTAAAGTCATTCCATTCAGAAAATGTATAGGGTATTATTTCTAATTTAACATACATTGGGAAATTATGCTATAGATCCAGGATAATTCAAAATTAGACTTTGAGGGAGATGGGTGGTTCAGAAATGTGAAAAATATATAAATAAAATTACAATACACTTTGCTAGCATAAATAAACATGTAGGACTAAAACATGTATGTGATTTCTGTAATATGAGCAACATGTCTGTCTTACCCTTGGAGATAATCTGTGCATTAAAAGGTAATGTCCTAATTCAATTGGAGGTTTAATTATGATTTTTTTTATTTACTCCTACTGATATAAAATCTACATAGAGAGGTGCGTTCTCCATCTCTGTTAGCACCAGTGGCCAGTCGATAGCCAATAGGTTCTTTGGGATTTAAGGACAAGAGGCTCAAACCAGGATGAAATGCCAAAAAAGATTTTATTGAATACATATTAAGAGTGCTATTGTATCGAGAAAAAGGTATATTAGTCAATATCACTCCACTTGCCAGGGAACACTCTAAAATGGCAACAGATGAACTACTTGTATAGAAAAATCCAGAGATAGCTTTGAAGAAAATATGTGGCAGCTATTACAAAAACTTGGCCTGGCCTAGAAAGATGGAGAGGGTGAGGAAGAAACTCAAGATTGGCCTGCCTTGATTCTCTTCAATATGAGAGAGGAGGCAGAGAACTTGTCAGGCTTTCAAAATTCTATATTTATATCCTATAAGAATAAAGTTCTAATCTACTTCTTGTGGTGTATTTTTCGTGACCTGGTGTAACTCAAACAGATGCTACCTCTGGACTAGCCGTTGTATGATACCTTTTTCTTACATCCTTAAGTTCCTGCCAAGCTTCCATGTCTGGCAGCATTTTATACTTCCCTTAAGGAAGTATAAACTATATTGCATGGAGATAGCCTGGTAGCATATCTGATTGGTGACTTAGCCATAATTTAGACAGTTGACCCTATGCCAGAGATTATTTAAATATGGCACAGTCTCTAGTGGATAACCCCTGAGAAAGAACATAGGTTGACAATATGTTGGGAATGCAAACACTTGACCCCTTGCTAACCAGTATCTTTTTTTAAGGCAAAACTTTCTAGTATGTAGCTGCTTAATCCCCACCGCTTAATCTATTTCCTTGTTGCAAATAGTAATATAGATAAAAGAATCCAAAGCAAGTGTGAATTACAACGATGACATCTGCAAAGTTTGCCAAGTAACTCCAAGCACATGTGTGAAGGGATTTACAATGCTAAATTTGCTAAGTTACAATTTGCAACAACTCATTAGAGTATCTATCATATATATGCTGAAGGAAAATGTGGATCACACCACTAGCTGCTTGCCAGTTTTCTGCATTGCTACTATACTATCTCTGGAGATTATTAAGACAATGGACAGTGAATCTTCATGGATGATTTAACTGAATAACAAGGTTGGAAGGGACCTTGGAGGTCTTCTAGTCCAATTCCCTGCTCAAGCAGGAAACCCTATACCATTTCAGACAAATGGCTCTTCAATCTCTTCTTTAAAATCTCCAGGGATGGAGCACCCACAACTTTATCTGCTTTTTCTTCACACTATAGAGCATTCGACTAAATGATCCTGGTGTACCATTTCTATTATACAATTCCATGATTTCTAAACTTCTGCAGTATAAATACTGTTTTCTGCAGTATTAAGAAGATAGTGCTGTACCTGACCAAGGCAGGTGTAAGAGGAATGTTTTCCACATGCTAAATGCTGTGTTACTGCTGAAAAGGACTTGGCATGTGAAAAAGTAAGAGTTAAAGCATGATAAGGAGACAAACTCTCATCAGTTTGCTATCCTTGGGAAATTCCAGAGTATGTAAGCTGTTGCCTTCCAGAAATTTCAGACAACAGTTCTCACCATCTCTTGCAGCTAATCTTGCTGGCTGGAGTTGGTGGGAATTTAAATACAAAGAATTTAGGGACAACTTTATATGGATGGATCAGAGTTGAATAATTCGCAACCTTTGGAGCGATGCATCACTTAAGCTTCCAAAACCCTTGTAGAAGATTGTCCAAAGGGATTTGATGCAATAAAGTGGGGAAAGTATTCAATATCCAAAGATTAATCTTTTAATACAATAAATTAATAAGATAATAAATATGATATGTTTAGCCACGCTGAAACTAATTCACTTTTAATTAAGAACATAAGGACCTAAGAATAGGTCTACTGGGTCATGTGAAAGCCCATTATAGTTTAACCTCTTATATCTCCCAGTGGCAAGCAGAAGTCTCTGGGATGCTCATAAGAGGAAGGTGGACACACCATTTCCCCAGCACTGTTGTCCTGTAACAGCACTTGAAGACATGTTTTACTTATTTATTTTTCCAATTTCTTTTTTTTTTTTTAATATATATTTTATTAGATTTTATAAGGGAAAAGGGGTTACATCAAAGTGCTTAGGAACCACCGTGGAGGTGGGTATATTGAACATCCAAAAAAAGAGAAAAACAATCACAAATATATAGCCCAAATCAATTCATTTAAAATTCCCTAATTCCCTCATTTAGTCTTGCATATTCAAATTAATACATTTTTATATATGCTTCAAAGAATCCTATCAAATATCACTCACATTTCAATTCTAAAAATCCAAGTCCTGTTTTAAGCTTTACTAACTTACAATTACCATATTCCAATTGGCCTTAAATAGACATATTATTAACACTTTGGTTATCCTTTTTTTTTTTTTTGATAGTAATTATATCTGGTATATTATTTCCGCAGTAATATTCTTATATTTTCTTCATTAATACCATTTCTTCTCTTGTCACCCATCCCTCTTGTTCTCCTTCTATTTCAAACTAATTATCTTAAAGTAAAAGTATCAAACCAACAAATAAACAAATAAATTTCTATCTAATTTAAGTATATATTCTATCAGTTCATCTATATCTATAAAAATCTTTTTAAACCAGTAAATAAAGTTTACTTCTCCAGTAATTCTCATGTCTAAAACAAAGTATTGTTACAAAGGGTATCCTCTTAGAAATTTCACATGTTCCATTAGTTATTAACTCAGTCAAAGAATCAAAGCCTTTTTAAACCCATTAAGTAAAGCTTTAAAATACATTATTAAATCTAATTCTAGGTTTCCTTCTATGCCATAATGGTTTCCATAATAAAATTCCTGTATCATCAAACCACAATGTTAAAGGGTCCATATTCTTTAACGCTTCAAATTGGTCAAAGTTCTCTTTCCTTTCTTTTAGTAGTCTTTGGATGGTAAAAGCCGTTTTATTCCATGTTATATTTGCCAGTTGTTTATCCACCTTTTCACGATTTTCAATAACTTGTATCTGAGTATCAGTCTCTGTTGATGTTAGTGCTTCAGACATCTCCGTTAAAATTATTCTTTGATCCTCAGGCTTCTCCATAGATTGCGTTTGGAGTTGTATAAAGTTAGTTTGTTCTTTGGTTTCCACAGTTTCTCTCAGTGTAGTTTCACAGTTGAGTTGTTGACATGGTTCCTCTTTAGGTTGTTCATATTGTTGCTTCTTCTGTGCTGTCTTTCGGTTTATAATTTGATCTGTCCAAGTTTGAAAGTAAGAGTTCATATCCTCTGTGGCTTCCAGAATCTTTTCCAATATGAGCTCATAGTCCAGCTGTGTGTTAGGTTCCATATCAGTAATAGAAAGATTTTTTAATCTTTTAGAGAAGGCTCTATTTCGTAGAAATCAAACAAATGTTCAGCTCCAATTTTCAATACCAGCTGTGTCTTATCCTTATGCTTATCATCTTTTAAAGGTCATAGCCATTCCCAGCCATAATAAAGAAAAATATACAGTTGCAGTACCACTTTTCGACACCAGATGTCCTCAGCAGACCATCAAATCTTTTTTCTTTGTTTCCAAATTAATAGATTTTTTATTTTTCGTGTTGAAAAAAAAGAAGAAAGAAATGCCTCTCAGAGTAATAGATGCGTAATTATAGCAATGATAATCAAGAATAAAATGTTTTCAGGTCCCCTCAGTATTCCAAAATTTAAATAGTCCATACAAATTAACTGGTTTTTTTTTTTTTTTCCCAAAGCTGTTTTTCCCGAATGCTCAAACGCTGCTCCCTCCCAGCAGGGAAGTAATTTAAACACAAAAGCTTTTGACAGGAGAGTAATTAGGGAAAGAAGGGGTAGGAAAGGTCTCACCCGGGTTCTCCACGGGGGTTCTTTACGCTTAGTTGTTCTTCTGGCTTTCAGCTGGTGCGACGAAGTGATCGTCCATTTTACTGGGCGATCTTTTCCTCCGGCGGCCCTAAGGAGAAAAGCTTGAACTGAGGAGAGCTGCCGCTCTTCCCCAGTCAAGCAGGAGCCTCCTCAAGCGGTGGTCGCCTCTACGGGGCGACTTTCGACCCGGTTAAGGGTCTACCGGCGAAGGGAAAGCAGCCGGTGGGAGAGACGGCTCTCTCCGTGCGACTGCGCGTGCCGCGTTCCAAGACCGGAAGCCTCTATTTTTCCAATTTCTATAGCCACCCATCTCAAACAATGACTCTGGGCAGCTTATAATTCTAAAACTATAAAAAAAAGTCAAAATATTTAAAACAATAAAAGTCAAAATAAATATAGACAGCAGTCGAGATAATTAACCAGTTAACTGTAAATCCAGGAAATGGGGCTCTTAGCACATTCAGAGCCACAGATCGGGTACCTAGCCAAGTTCCTGAAGCCTTATGGAAGGCCAACCGGGTTGGGGCCATTCTAATCTCTGAGGGGAAGATATTCCACAGAGCAGGGGCTACTGGAAGAAAGGCCCATCTTCTAGTCCAGGGGTCTTCAAACTTGGCCCTTTTATGACTTGTGGACTTCAACTCCCAGAATTCCTCAGCCAGGCACGCTGGCTGAGGAATTCTGGGAGTTGAAATCCACAAGTCATAAAAGGGCCAAGTTTGAAGACTCCTGTACTAGTCCCTGCCAGTCAACACTCTTTGGCTGATGAGATCTGCAGCATGGCCATCCATTGCTGTATTCCTGTAAACCAGTTTTCCAGCTTTTAGAACTTTTCTCCTTATCCCCTAACAGGAACTTCAAAACTGTTGCTGTATATTATTATATTAAAAAAAATTCTCTCTCTTTACTATCTATCTATCTATCTGTCTGTCTGTCTGTCTGTCTGTCTGTCTGTCTGTCTGTCTGTCTGTCTGTCTATCTATCTACCATCTTTTATTCTATCTATCATTTATCTATCTATCATCTATCATCTATCATTTATCATCCATCACTTATAATGAAAATTATATTGAAGGGGAATATAACTGCACTGCTCTGCTTCTCAAATACAAACCAAGTAAAAAATAATGCAGGAAAATCAGTTTTATGCAGGCAAGCACTCAGAGTTATTTTATTTTATTTTATTTTAAAAAATGAAATAGTTTCACTACCTGGCTTCAGCTGTGAAAGCTACAAAAGCTATGACAGCTGTTGGGATTTTAATGACTTTTTGAGCGTGGCATATATCAACTTTTTTTGTATGTGTTTTTGTGCTGTTGGTAGATAATGAAAGGAAAGTGTTTAGCATTCTGAAGCCAAGATTTTTGTTTTCTGCTACATCTGGAATGATCAGCATTCAGAACTTTTAGATTCTAATGAGTCAGGTATATAAAACAAATCGACAGAGATGGGACCATGAATGATGGCATTCTTCTTTCCCAGCCACGATTTTTTTCCAAAGGCAGAGAAAGTCCAACTACAGGCTGAAATTGAGTAGAAATAAATCTTTTCTTCAAGGCCAGCATTCAATACTTTAAAATATGAGTTATACAATAAAATGTTGCAGCATGACTCTGATGCCTTATGTGATTCCAGGAATGTTAGAGAGTAAGGCAGGTTTGCCTAAAATTTACAAATATCGTCATAATCAATTGAAAAAAAAAACACCTTTCATTTCCCAACTGATTATGAAGATATTTATAAACTTTAGTCAAGCTTGCCCGCTCTCTAAAATTTCTTAACAACCGTTAAGAGATGTTGTAGTTCAATTAGCACAAAAATCCTTTGAATAACAAGTGAATAACAAGTGCTGCGGAGATATTCACAACAGAGAATGACAACTTTGGGGAATGAGATGCAATTGCTGGGAAAGATTTCAGTTACAATTTTAAGGAAAAGCTTTATTATTAAGAATCAATCGAAGATATTTGATTCTGGACAGATTAGAGAGAATGATTTCAGTGGTCTGTGGTAGATTAGAAACCGTAGTGGACTTTCTGTGTGTGAAATACAATAATAGATTGTTAACAGAGGGCTTTGAAGTTAGGTTTTGTTGGGCAAATACAGCTGTAGACCTGTTTTGCAAGGGGGGGAAACTATTACTGATGAAATATATTTATCAGTATTCAACTGGGGGGACAATATATGTGTGGTTTTTTTTTATGCACATTTTTCATCTTGTTTAGTCTTTGTTTTTTTCTGTTGAAGTTTGTATTTTAATTTTGGAAATAAAATAAAATTATTAAATAAAAGAAAAAAACTTTTCTTTGTTAAATACAGTTAGTCCTCGACTTACAACCATTTGTTTGGTGACTGTTTGAAGTTACTAACAGCACTGGAAAAAAAATGACTTATGACTGGTTTTCACCCTTATGACCGTTGCAGCACCCCCATAATTACATGATCAAAATTCGGACACTCGGCAACTTGCTCATATTTATGACGGTCGCAGTGTCCCGGAGTCCTGTGATCACCTTTTACAACCTATTGACAAACAAAGTCAATGGGGAAGCCAGATTCACTTAACAGCTGTGCTACTAACTTAATAACTGCAGGAATTCACTTAACAACTGTGGCAAAAAAAGGTCATAAAATGGGGCAAAATTCACTTAACAAATGTCTTGCTTAGCAACAGAAATTTATTTATTTTAGAAAATGTATTTCGCTGCCTACTCGCTCAGAGCAACTCTAGATGGATTTGGGGCTCCATTGTGGTCGTAAGTCGAGGGTTACCTGTAGTGTGCCAGATGTTTCTCACCTCCCTCATTTCCAATCACCTATTGAATCCAAAGAGACATTTGCGGGGATGGGTCAAAATCTGTAAAATCTGTTGAGTTCTTTCCCGTGATCCACCTGCTGTATGTTGTATAAAAGGGAAGAGGAGGTCTGATTTGTGACAAGAATCCTGCCATTTTGTGGATTTTGTCAGCTCAGCTCCTTTCTGAGGAAAGATGTCAGAAAGAGCTTCAGCTGTGACACTACTGCCAGTCGTCTGAAAGAAATGTTGTTTTTTGGTGATTTTAAGTCAATGTTGAGTCTTGGTGACTACCTGGACTAGTCCCTGCAGTTTGCTTGGCAAGATATCTGAAGTAGTTTGCCTTTGCCTCCTTCATAAGGCATAAAATCACCCAGCTGGCTTTATAATAATAATAATAAAGTTGGAAGGGATCTTGGAGGTCATTATATGGCCGTTGCAGCATCCCATGGTCACATGATCAAAATCCAACGTATGGCAACATATATATTGATGACGATTACACTTCCCAGGGTCATGTGATCATCTTTTGTGACTTCCCAATAAGCAAAATCAATGGGGAAACCAGATTCACTTAACAACCGTGACTTTACTATAGTGATTCACGTAACAACCGTGACAAAAAACGGTTGTAAAATGTGGCAAAACTCACTTAACAAATGTCTCACTTAGCAACAGAAATTTTGGGCTCAATTGGGGTCATAAGTTGAGGACTACCTGTACAGTGGTGATAGAGCACTGTTGGAAGACCTAAAAACCAGGGTAGCATTAGGGAGTTTCCAAAGGTTATTTTCCAAAGGCAACTGGACTTGCTTGGTGTTTTTTCTTTGAAAATGTTTTGCTTCTCATCCAAGATATTCTAGGATGAGAAGCAAAAGGTTTTCAAAGGAAAAAAAAAACACCAAGAAAGTCCACTTGCCTTTTGGAACAGGACCTGGATGATTGAGAATCTCCATAGACATCAGTTATGGAGAAAATTTCTAAATAATAATGATAATGATAACGATAATGATAATGATGTTGGAAGGGACCTTGGGGGTCTTCTAGTCCAATCCCCTGCTCAGGCAGGAAACCCTATACCATTTCAGACAAATGGTTGTCCAGTCTCTTCTTAAAAACTTCCAGTGTTGGAGCATTCACCGCTTTTGGAGGCAGGTTGTTCCACTGATTAATTGTTCTGTCACGAAATTTCTCCTTAGTTCTAGTTTGCTTCTCTCTTTGGTTAGTTTCCATCCGTTGCTTCTTGTCCTGCCTTCAGGCGCCTTGGAAAATAGCTTGACTCCCTCTTCTTTGTGGCAGCCCCTGAGATATTGGAACACTGCTATCATGTCACCCCTTGTCCTTCTCTTCGTTAAACTAGACATACCCCAATTCCAGCAACCATTCCTTACATGTTTTAGCCTCCAGTCCCCTGATCATCTTTGTTGCTCTTCTCTGTACTCTTTCTAGAGTCCCAACATCTTTTTTACATTGTGGTGACCAAACCTGGATGCAGTATTCCAAGTGTGGCCTTACGAAGGCATTGTAAAGTGGTATTAAAACTTCACGTGATCTTGATTCTATCCCTCTGTTAATGCAGCCTAGCACTGTGTTGGCTTTTTTGGCAGCTGCAGCACACTGCTGGCTTTGTACCTAAGACAAACCTAGAACTCATGGTCTTCTGGGTGGACCTAGAATTCACAGTTCTTTGGGTTCTAATGTGATGCCTTAACCACTAAACCAGACTGGCTCTCTAAAGCAGTGCTTCTCAACCGTGGCAAATTTAAGATGTGTGGAGTTCCCCAATGCTGGCTGGGGAATTTTGGGAGTTGAAGTCCATACATCTTAAAGCTGCTAAGGTTGTGAAACACTGTTCTAAATGAAGTCTTGGCCTTAAGGAATTTCTGGAGAAAGGAATAACTAAGTTATAGAAATCCTCCAACTAGAAAATGGAAAGGCAATTTCTGCTGTGATCAAGTTCCACCTATATATTTTTGGAGGGCGTGGGGAGGTGCTGTTCAGAATGGTGAATGTTCACAGTCACTAAAGAAGAAGAGGAAGTTGTGTCCTCCACACTTTTTCATGCAATAATAATAATAATAATAATAATAATAATAATAATAATAATAATAATAATAATAATAATAATAATAATAATAATAATAATAATAATAATAATAATAATAATAATAATAATAATAATAATAATAATAATAATAATAATAATAATAATACCTAGGCATATTGGAAGCAGATAACATCTTGAATGGAAAAGTCAAAGAGTCAACGCAAAAGGAATACATCAGGAGAGTCCGCAAAATTTTAAAATCAAAGCTGAATGCTGGAAACATAATTAAAGCCATTAATACATGGGCAGTCCCAGTGATACGCTACTCAGCTGGAATTATCAACTGGACTTTGGCTGAACTGGAAAACCTAGACCGGAAAACACGTAAACTTTTGAATATGCACCACCCTCTACATCCACGAAGTGACATCGACAGGTTGTACCTGCCAAGAAAAATAGGGGGCAGAGGACTATTGCAAATCCACCAAACTGTAGAAGAAGAAAAACGAAGTTTGAATGACTATGTGAAACAAAGTACAGAAAAACTGCTGCAGGCTGTGAAAACAGAGAGCACTATAAAAATAACAGAAACAAAGGCAGAATATAAGGAAAAACGGCTGGATGACAGATTAAATAGATGGAAAACCAAAGCTTTGCATGGACAGCATTTGAAAAACATTGAAGGAAAATGTGATAACAACTTGACATGGGCATGGCTTAAGATGGGAACCATCAAGAAAGAAACGGAAGGTTTAATACTGGCTGCTCAAGAACAAGCATTACCAATGAATGCCATGAAAGCGAAGATACAAAAATCCACTGACAATCCAAATTGCCGACTTTGCAATGACAAAGTTGAAACTGTTTCACACCTAATCTGTGAGTGCAGCAAAATCGCACAAACTGATTACAAATCTAGACATGATCGAGTTGCTAAATTAATCCACTGGGCATTGTGTAAAAAATACGACTTGCCTGTGTCCGAAAAGTCGAGGGAACACAGGGTGGAAAAAGTTGTTGAGAATGAGAGGGTGAAGATCTTGTGGGACATTCGAATACAGACAGATCGCCATTTGGAACACAATACGCCGGATATCACAGTTGTAGAGAACCGAAGCGTACAGCTGATTGATATCGCTGTACCAGGAGATGCCAGAGTCGAAGAAAAAGAACTGGAAAAAATCACAAAATATCGCGACCTGGCCATCGAAACTGCGCGATTATGGATGAAACGTGTAACAGTGGTACCCATTGTCATCGGGGCACTGGGAACTATGTCCAAAAACTTTGCAAAATACATCAAGAAATTGCAGCTTCCTGCAATAACTCCAGCAATGTTACAAAAAACTGCGCTACTCGGAACATCTTATATTTTAAGAAGGTACCTGGTTGACACCTAGGATGCTGGTAGCAACCCGTGTCAACCATCAGCGCCAGCCAATTTGAATGTTCAGTTGACTGAGGTTCATGTTTAATGATAAAATAATAATAATAATAATAATAATAATAATAATAATAATAATAATAATAATAATAATAATAATAATAATAATAATAATAATAATAATAATAATAATAATAATAATAATAATAATAATAATGTTGGAAGGGACCTTGGAGGTCATCAAGTCCAACCCCTGCTCAGGCAGGAACCCTATACCATTTCGGACAAATGGCTGTCCAGTTTCTTCTTAAAAACTTCCAGTGTTGGAGCATTCACCGCTTCTGGAGGCAGGTTGTTCCACTGGTTAATTGTTCTAACTGTCAGGAAGTTTCCTTAGTTCTCCTTAGTTCTAGGTTGCTTCTCTCCTTGATTAGTTTCCAAGGTAGCTTGACTCCCTCTTCTCTGTGGCAGCCCCTGAGATATTGGAACACTGCTATCATGTCCCCCCTCGTCCTTCTCTTCATTAAATTAGACATACCCAATTCCAGCAATCTTTCCTTATACAGTATGTGTGAGCTTTATATGTGAGCTTTGGAGGAACAGCTTCCATGAGGAATATATTTGCATAGAAAGTCATCTAAGGTTGTTGAAATGAGTTCTTTCAAATTACGTAATATATGGATGTATTTACATACTCAGTTACCTACTGTGGTTTACAAACTGCTCCAGATCCCTTCCAATCTTAATAATAATAATAAAGTTGGAAGGGACCTTGGAGGTCATCGAGTCCAACCCCCTGCTCAGGCAGGAAACCCTATACCATTTTGGACAAATGGCTGTCCAGTCTCTTCTTAAAAACTTCCAGTGTTGGAGCATTCACTGCTTCTGGAGGCAAGTTGTTCCACTGGTTAATTGTTCTAACTGTCAGGAAGTTTCTCCTCAGTTCCAGGTTGCTTCTCTCCTTGACTAGTTTCCATCCATTACTTCTTGTCCTGCCCTCAGGAGCCTTGGAGAATAGCTTGACTCCCTCTTCTTTGTGGCAACCCCTGAATATTGGAATACTGCTATCATGTCACCCCTAGTCCTTCTTTTCATTAAACTAGACATACCCAATTCCAGCAAACGTTCCTGATATGCTTTATCCTCCAGTCCCCTAATCATCTTTGTTGCCCTTCTCTGCACTCTTTCTAGAGTCTCAACATCTTTTTTACATCATGGTGACCAAAACTGGATGCAGTATTCCAAGTGTGGCCTTACCAAGGCATTGTAAAGTGGTATTAATACTCCACGTGATCTTGATTCTATCCCTGTTAATGCAGCCCAGCACTGTGTTGGCTTTTTTGGCAGCTGCAGCACACTGCTGGCTCATATTTAAGTGATTGTCCACTAGGATTCCGAGATCCCTCTCACAGTTACTACTATTGAGCAAGGTACCCCCTATACTATACCTGTACATTTGGTTTTTCTTGCCTAAATGTAGAACCTTACTTTTTTCACCATTGAATTTCATTTTGTTAGATAGCGCCCAGTGTTCAAGTCTGTCCAGGTCCTCCTTTATCTGAAGCCTGTCTTCTGGAGTGTTGACTATTCCTGCCAGCTTGGTGTCATTCGCAAATTTGATGAGTTCCCCATCTATCCCCTTGTCCAAATCGTTGATGAAGATGTTGAAGAGCACTGGCCCCAGAACAGAGCCCTGGGGCACCCCACTGCACACTTCCCTCCATGTAGATGCGGTTCCATTGAGGACCACACGCTGAGTACGGCCGGTCAGCCAGCTACGAATCCATCTGGTGGTGATGCTGTCTAACCCACATTTTTCTATCTTATCAAGTAGTAGGTTGTGATCTACTTTATCAAATGCCTTACTGAAGTCCAAGTAAATTATATCCACAGCATTCCTCTGATCCACTAATTTTGTCACTTGGTCAAAGAATGCAATAAGGTTTGTCTGGCATGATCTGTTTTTGACAAACCCATGTTGGCTTTTAGTAATGATTTTGTTTGCCTCTAGGTGTTCGCTGATTCGTTGTTTGATTATCTTTTCCAGAATCTTCCCAGGTATTGAGGTCAGGCTGATAGGTCTGTATTTCCTGGATCCATTTTTTCCCCTTTTTTGAAGATGGGAACTACATCAGCTCTTTTCCAGTCCTCTGGTAGTTCCCAGTGCTCCAGGATCTTTGAAAAATATAGTTCAGTGGTTCTGAGATCACATCTGCCAGTTCCTTGAGAACCTTGGGGTGTAATCCATCTGGTCCTGGTGATTTGAACTCGTCTAGGCTGGACAGGTGCTCACTTACCATTTTCTTGCCTATCTTAACTTGTGTTTCTATTCTGTTTTTTATGGCACTATTTTTGATAGGTTGGTCTGTTTTTTCCCTTTGTGTACAGACAGATGCAAAAAACGAGTTAAATAGTTCTGCTTTCTCCCTATTGCTTGTCACCTTCTTGCCACTTTCACCCACTAATGGACCAATCATTTCCTTCACTTTTTTCTTGTTTTTTACATGTTGAAAGAAGCTTTTTTTGTTATTTTTGACTTTGGTCGCAAGCCTTAGTTCATTATGAGCCTTAGCTTTCCTCACTTCATCTTTGCAGGCTCAGGCTATTTGCTGATATTCTGACTTTGTTATGTGCCCCTCTTTCCACTTTCTATACTTGTCCTTTTTATCTTTCAATTTATCAGAGAGTTCTTTATGCAGCCATGCTGGTCTCTTTTGAGAGCTGTTATTTTTCCTCTTTGTTGGTATTGTGCTAGACTGGGCTTTTATTATCTCGCTTTTCAAAATTTCCCAAGTTTCTTGAGTTGTTTTCCCCTTGAGGATTCTCATCCATGGAATCCTTCCCAAGCCCTCTCTAAGTTTATTGAAATTACCTCTCTTGAAGTCCAAGACTCTAGTTTGACTGTGTTCTATTGCTTGTGCTTCCATAATGTTGAATTCCAATATTACATGATCACTACCTCCCAAGGTTCCTGTGGCTTCAACACCTTCTATCATTTCATCTCTGTTAGTGAGAATTAGATCCAGAATAGCTAATCCCCTAGTTCCCTTCTCTACTTTTTGGGAGACAAAGTTGTCTGCTAGGTTTGTCAGGAATCTGTTTGATCTTCCACTTGGTGCAGAGTTTGTCTCCCAGTTGATGTCAGGGTAGTTAAAGTCCCCCATTACTATTGTGGTGTGCTTCCTACATACCTTAGTTAGCTGACTAGCAAAAAGTTCGTCTATTTCCTCTGTTTGGTTGGGTGGCCTATAGTATACACCTATGCCAATGTCATTTTTTCTCCCTTTTATATTGACCCAAATGCATTCAAGACAGTTTTCATCATTGTTGTGCTCTATTTCTGTAGAGATGTAGTTATTTCTTATACATAGAGCAATTCCACCTCCTCTTTTATTTGGTCTGTTTCTTTTAAATAATTTAAACCCCTCTAGCTGTGTGTTCCATTTGTGGGTTTCATCCCACCATGTTTCTGTAATGGCAACAATATCATATCTGCCCTCATTAACCTGAATTTCTAGTTCACCCTGTTCGCTGTTCATACTCTGTGCATTGGTGTATAGACATTTGAGTCCTTTATGACTGACCCTGTGTTTACTTTCTACATAACTTGTGTGGTGCCTGAGTTCCCCTTCGACTCCTTCCATCCAAATACAGTGTGTGGATTAAATCAAACTTTCTGTTGGTAAGATTTACAACAGGGTAGAACAGTCTAACTATGGAGGTTGCAAGTTCTCCATTTCTGGAAGTTTTTCAAAAGAAGCTGGAGGGCCCCCTCTGGTGGAAAATGTAATTGCTTTTTCTGCACTTTGCAGAAGGTTCAACTAGAACAGGGGTCTCCAAACTTGGCAAATTTAACACTTGTGGACTTCAAGTCCCAGAATTCTCCAGCCAGCATCTTGTGGAGTTGATGTCCACAAGTCTTAAAGTTTCCAAAGTTTGGAGACTCCTGTTCTAGTCGAACTTTGTAGGGCAAGAGTGTCAAACTCGATCGTGTCACGTGACGTATTGTGATGTTTTTTTGCCTTTGTGGAGCCAGGGTGGGCGTGGCCTGCACGTGATGCATCCTGCCCATGGGCCGCCAGTTTGACACCCCTGTTGTAGGGCCTTCCAACTTCACTATGATTCTTTGAACAATAAACAATAAACCATTGCATTACAAAACCATGAAATTACTGCTAATAACAACCAGCCAAGTGCACCTCAGGGAGACTATGATCTTCCTTGTAATCCCCAAATACTTTCCTAAAACCTATGCTTGAAGACAATTGATAAAGAGGGAAAGGTCTGAATATCTATTAGCAAGCAGTTTGGAAGGGGAGGAGGGCAAACATTGAGAAGACTCAACTATGATATCCCTGGAAATGTCTATCCATGCAAATAACAATCCTTCAGTAGTGGGACCCTTAGTGGGTCCTGATTTCCCTGGGAAATAACAGGAACATGGCCTATCAAACAAAAAACAGATTGGATCCCAAAGAGCAAGCAGATGTCCTGTGAAAATCTATTATATTTTGGCTGAAAAATTGAACTAAAGTTGGAATTCCTGCTTGTAATCTTTCAAGAAAGTTACAGTGTGAAAGAAGAACCTCTGAGTGGAATGGTAGATACTGAAATAAGAATACTCTGACTAATTTCTGTTCAACCTTATTAACCTCAATTAATTTGGCAATACTCATTGACCCCTTTAATTAAGCTGTATCAAAGCTGAATAGTACCATGCATTCCATCCTAATAAAATTCAAAGTGTATCAACTCCCAGCTGACTTAAGAAAAGGAGAATGTTGTGAATTTAAAGGGGATTTTGCATTTTATTTTACATTATTTTATATTTTATTTAATTTATGGTTCAGCGGTCCTCAGCTCTTTTTTTACTGAGCCAAACATTCAGGGTTCCTTAAGAAGGGAAGGGAAGGGAAGGGAAGGGAAGGGAAGGGAAGGGAAGGAAAGGAAAGGAAAGGAAAGGAAAGGAAAGGAAAGGAAAGGAAAGGAAAGGAAAGGAAAGGAAAGGAAAGGAAAGGAAACCAACATCAACAGATGGTGAAATGAAACATGTCTTAATAAATGCTTGTCCATATTACTGAAGGTAAAGAAATTGATGGCTTTGATCCAAAGCTTGCACTCTCTGGGTAGAAAGCCATTCTGCAGATTAGCAACAAATGAGAGCCAATTTCTTCCCAAATTGGCATTTCAGAGAATCCAGGGTTGCTTGCTGAAGAAAATGCAGAATAAAGATGGTAGAATCTCCACCTGTAAAAAAAGATGGTGGGATCCCGGCCTGTTGTTTCCAAATGGACTTTCTGCCAGTTGTGAGAATTTCATCTCCCAGAATCTCTAGTCAGCATAACCAGGATTTCTTTGGAAGTTTTCCTGGGGGTACTTCTGAGATGATTTGATTGATGGAAGTGGTAGATGCTGCTACTCTTGTTTCGTGGGACACATATTTCCATCACTATGAAGTTCATCACTCCAATCAGATGTTCTTCACGTAGACTCCTAGAGTTAAATTCTATGAAAGTCTGCCTTGAGATTGAATTGAAGTCTAGGAGCCACCTGCCTCTAGACAAAAGGAGAGTGAAATAAGAATACAAAAAATGCAGGTGACATTTATAGCATTGATCCTTTGGTTGTTGTTCAGTTGCTAAGTTGTGCCCAACTCCTCGCAACCCCATGCACCATAGCATGCCAGGCCCTCCTGTCTCCAAGAGTTTGCCCAAATTCACATTCATTGCATCACTGACACTATCTAACCATCTCATCCTTTGCCATCCCTTCTCTTTTTGCCTTCCCAACATCAAAGTCTTTTCCAATGAATTCTCTCTTTTCATTTGGTGGCCAAAGCATTTGATCTTCAACTTCTGCATCTGTCCTTCCAAAGGGCAGCCAGGGTTGATTTTCTTTAGCATTGACTGATTTGATCTCCTTGCAGTCCAAGGGACTCTCAAGAGTCTTCTCCAACACCACAATTGGAAAGCATCAATTCTTCGGCGCTCGACCTCCCTTATGGTGCAACTCTCACAGCCATACGTACTACTGGGAAAACCACAGCTTTAACTATAGGGATATTTGTCAGCAAGGTGATATCTCTAGCATTCATCTACTTTAAATCAAAGCTGGACCATAAGAAAGATGGGAATGACTGACTTATTCTCTATCACTGTTATCTTCCCAAGCATTTTTTTTTCTTTTATAGAAATACCAACAACTTTATTCATTCAAAGGTAATTACTATTTCCATTAGGAATATTTCCGTATTCCTTCATCAATTGTCTGTACCCTGGCCCAGCATTTTTTCCCCCAGGCATTAAATAATTTAAGAAGAAGGAATTTATCATGATAGTCTGGAGGATGCTGAAAACTGTATTTGTCTTGGGTAGCCTCATTGCAAGACAAACAAAAAGCAAAGTAACTGGGAGATTAATATCATTGGATTAAATATAGATGATAAAAAGAAATGCACAGGGAATGCAAAGTATATAAAAAATGGAAACCATCCCCAAATCAATTTGTTTTCCTTAATTTAGATAACTCTGTAACTAATTATGATGAAGACTAATCATGCAGAAATATGATTAAGATCTATCCCTCTATTCTGGGGTTCAGAAGCCGAGGCCTCAATGCTGAGAACAAAGGAATATTTGAGATTCAGGAACATCCAAACTGGGGAATCAAAACAGTTAAATGGCAGATGCAACCATGTCTACAAAGCTCTTCACCTTTTTACATGCAAGTGGTGCATGCAACACTTGCCATCTTGACACTTTGATGAAATTGCTGCCGACCAACAATCCTCCCACCTTCCGCAGTAAATGCACTTTTCTGGCCGGAGTATGGACAGAGAAATGGGATTCCTTCAAGAAGAATTCTTGATTCCTTCAAAAATGGATGGAGTGCTGCTGCAAAGGGCAGGAAGTTTGTCCATCAATGGGTTGACAAAAAGATCTCCAAAGTCTCTCCCAATCCTATAATTCTATGATCTGCAAAAATCTATCTAATTTGGTTTTTGTTAAAGATATACACAGGGACTACACTGAAGACGTTGTTAACAGAATAACAGAGTTGGAAGGGACTTTGGGGGTCTTCTAGTCCAACCTCCTGCTCAAGCAGGAAACTCTATACCATTTCAGGCAAGTGGTTGTTCAATCTCTTCTTAAAAATCTCCGATGTTGGAGCACCCACAACTTCTGAAGGCAAGTTGTTCCACTGAATAATTGTTCTCACTCTTAGGCAATTTCTCCTTACTTCTAGGTTGCTTCTCTCCTTAATTAGTTTCCATCCATTACTACTTGTCCTGCCTTTGGGTGCTTTGGAGAATACGTTGACCCTCTCTTGATTGTGGCAAATCCTTAGATATTGGAACACTGCTATCATGTCCCCCCTAGTCCTTCTTTTCATTGAAGTAGTCGTACCCAATACCTGCAACCATCCTTCATTATTGCTGAAGTTGTGGGCTGTTCCTTGACTTTCCATCCCACATTCCTTTTCATTAAAACAAAACAAAACAAAAATGTTATAACTGACTGTGGCAGTGAGCTCAAGAAATGTTTATGCAGACTAATGGGTACAGCTTGCCTACTCTTGATAATGGCTTGGTGTGTGCATGTTATGTGGAATGGACTGTTAAGAACATTATCTGAAAATGCCTGGAAGAAATTATGGGAGGTGGATGAAATCGTATCTGTCTCTGGATCCTTGCACTCCTGCCAGAATCCTTCCCCACTCTAACTCTTTTAGCAGCCATTGCTATATTACTATATTCTCCACAGTTCGCTTTTTAGCATTATGTGGCCATTATGTTTCCTCTCTGCCTCTTATTTGAACAATTAATTGTTTCTTAGCATTTTCAGTGAAGCCATGGTCGTAAACCTGCAGGGCTCCATCTGTCTGCAGAGCTATAAAAGAGAAAGCAATAAAACAGTTGCGGAATGGAGTTTAAGATAGCGGATACATACATTTAATAGCTGGCTGCCAATTCAATGAATTTGGAGTGTACATATTTAACAAACTTACCTTAGCAAGCTCTTTTGGATCAAGTAACCTTAAAATGCAATTGCAGCTACTGGCAGCTGAAATACTGTTCTGATTGGAAAAAGCTACATACACACTGTGGAATCATTTTCCATCAAAATGCAAAGGATGGCTTTTAAATTTAAAACCTACTGAGTCCAATATCTTCTAGAGACATTTATTTCACCAAGGCTGTGTTTAGCTTTTGAGTGGGAAATTAGGAACTGCATTCCTAAGATGCAGACCAAAACTGTATTCTATTTAATTGAATTAAATTGAATTTAGTAACTTGATTTAAGACAAATTGTTTATTCTTTAAGCATTTTTTAATTTCTCCCTTATGTCCTATTAAAACTCAAAGTCCAGCAAATTAGTTTGGAGAGTCTCCAAGGGCTATTGCCAAGGCTGACTAATGTGAATCAGAAATACTAGTTTGTATCCTTTGTCATGAGGACTTCCTCTTCTTAGCTGAGATCTCCCAAATGAAGTCCTCTTCTGTGTTCCTCAAAGATAGCACACAGTCATTTATGGCTCAAAATCTCAAACAGGAAGAATGTCTGATCCATGTGCCATGGATTTTAGCTGCTAGATGCAACCATTGGGTTTCAGACCAGCAACAAATCATGAAGTACAATCATGATTTAGAAGAAATACCTAACCAAAGATTCCCAGATCTAAGTATGTAGATATGCTTGGTCTAACAATCCTTGCTTTCTGAAATCAACATTCTAATGGGCTGGAATGTTGAAATGGTAGCACAATATCCAAGAACTCAAGGTGGTCAGATAGAATGTGATGTAATACTATTTGCTCATTTGATATCATGCTACAGAACCCTTCTTTTTCTCCAAGACACACAAGGAGAGGGTCCTGCACTTGAACTTATTCCATGTTCCTGCTCTATGTTTGCTGGACTAAGTGCAAATTCTAGGTTTGGAGAGCCATGCTTTTGGCTGTTTCCCTTATCCCTGCCTTGCCCTATTAATTTTCCTTTTCCCTTTGGATCCAATCAAGATAATCAAACCCTACAGCCACCAGAAGGGGAAAGCAAGGTCAGTGAATAGGGTTGCTCACTCTCCACCCTATCAGTGCTTGTGTGTTAATAGAGAAGGATTAGCAAGGCAAGAATGAGGTTCATGAATAGGGACAGAATGCTTCCTTCAGATTGAGAATCTGAACCATGTGGCTTCTGCAATCTTGTCTGATCTTCCTCTCCTCTCCTCTCCTCTCCTCTCCTCTCCTCTCCCCTCTCCCCCCTCCTCTAAGCCTCACCCCAACCTACTCCACTAGCTTTCTTAAAACTGCCCCTATTTCTATATATATTTAAACTTGAACTTTACAGCCTTTATTGGACAAAAATTCCATTACTTGAGAAGACAGCTAAACTCATCATCTGATTTACAAAACCTTCTAAACAACTATTTCTGGAGTCCTTGGTGGTCTCTTGTTTGCTTGTAGACATTTTATTATCCCACTAAGCAACTTCATCATGATCGGTGCACTGGTGATGTTACTGAGTTGGGTTATGAAACATTTGCAAGCAAACATCAAGGATTCCACAGTTCAGCCCCAAGCTGCATATATTTTCTTTTATTGGAGATAATTGTTTGCCTGGTTATGATAGTCCCTTAGGCTGTGTTTTGTTCCATGACTCATTATTTGATTTTAATTTTGCATCCAGTGAGTTGCCTCTCATGTTTTACTACAATGAAATAACATATCGTACCTCAGGCTCCCAAAGCCAAGAAAGACACATTGTGATTCTTCCAAGCATATTTCTTTATTGTTCCTCCCCCATAGACAGAATCTTGCCAAATGAAAGCGTGCTAATATCCCCTAAAGCATATACTCTGGGAAGTGTTAAGGAGGAGCTGTCTTCATCCTCTTTCTCCCACACAAACTATCTGAACCACATTGTCTCTTGATCCTCTCGACTGCACTCCCTCCTTCCTGAGAATCCGGACTACATTCCATCACACCGAGTCTCTTTAATTCCTTTCCCTGTTCTTTCCTTGGAGCTTGCATTTCTTGGTTCTCATTTGAAAAAGATAAGAAACATCTATCAAAGCTCACACTGACTGCAGCAGGTAAACTACACCTCCTGTTACTTTGAAAGAAAGATAGGGGAAATACACCTCAGAATAGAAAGATGTACTTGTAGGAGCTTTTGCTTTTTGTATATATTAAACTGTAATCCTGGATAGGTGACAGTAAGTACATAATGCACTCTTATCTAAGTTTTCTTTCTTATTCTGTTGAAAGGAAAATGAAGCTCTAGCAACCCCTTTAAAGTAATATTATATCCGCTCAGTAAATGGGACATTTGCCAAGAGGAAGTTAATTCCAGGGGATGAAATGGATTATTTAGGAATAAATCTCACCACTGCCTCCCCTCTTTTTAAATGGATGTATTAGTAATGCCACATCTCTTTCAATTCTTGCAAATGTACCTTTATGCAATAACCTGAGGGTGCATGTGTAAATTTAAAAATAGTTCCTACTTAACATGAGATGCCTGAAGAAAAGCAAAGGATTTTTTAAAGTTCTCCACCAAATATGAGGGCAAAGAAAATGGATAGTGGATTATTTGGAATTTCTCCAGAAGAAGGACAAATTTTCCAACAGGTTTTCAAGGGCATGATGGTCTGTCCACCTTTTGTGTAGTTATAAAAGGGCTGGACTAGAATCTGAGACTGATTTTGAGTCCACCCTTATGCATTGAATCTGGCTGAGTAATTTTGAGCTGGTCACATTCTCTCAATCCAACCTAACCCACAGGACTGTTGTTGTAAGGAAAACAGGAGTAGTTAAAATGCTACAAATCAGAAAACTGTGACTTCTAGTCCCACCTTAGGCCTGAAAGCTGGTTGGGTGACCTGGTCGGGTGACTTTGGGCTAATTACCAGGAAACAGTGAGTTCTAGTCCTGCCTTAGTTATGAATGCCAGCTGGGTGACTTTGGACCAGTCACTCTCTCTCAGCCCAACCCACCTGACAGGTCATTGTTGTGGAGAACATAGGAGGAAGAAGGAGTATTAGGTATGTTGGCTACCTTGAGTTACTTATAAAGTGAAAAAGGAGGGATAAAAATTTAATAATAATAATAATAAAAAATCAGAGTCCCTCAATGAAGGAGAAGGCCAGACTCTAAATTTGGGAAATAAAGTACTAGAGCCAGCTTGAGTAGCACAAATTAAGCTGGGACCTACATCGAGAATTTTGAGAATATTCCTATAATGTTATTATAGGATTGGGGTGATAAGATGGCTCAGCAGTTAAGATGCTGGTCTTATTGGCTGGAAAGCCGACAGCCCAAATTCGAGACCCGAGCATCGCATTACGGTGGTGAGCGCCTGTCTTCACCTAGCAGTTTGAAAACATGCAAATGTGAGCAGATAAATAGGTACCACTTAGGTGGGGAGGAAACCGCACTCTGCAATGTCCTGCTGGCCACATGACCATGGAAAAGTCTTTGGGCAGCACTGGCTCAATGGCCTTGAAACGGAGATGAGTGCCACCCCCAATAGTCAGCAACAAGTACTGGAGTAAAATCTTTTACTTCAAACCAAAATGAGAAGGTGGGATAAAATGCCAGAGGATTTCTAAGCTTAGCTTGAATGTCTGTACCCACGTATGCTATCATTCATATTTCCAGATGCTATGGTCAAACAAAGAAGTGTGGCCGTAAATAATAATATATAATAAAATGAAAGCAATCATGACAATATATCAACAGAGTGACAACCAAACTCATTTTAAAACCCAGCTGAACCAAAGTAGACTAAAAGTGCCATTGGGCAAATGCAAATGATTTTATTTGGTGTTGGGAATAGAGAAATATCAATACCATTAGCTGATCTGCAGGAAATAATTTAGGTATCTCATTGGCAAGATATATTCCCTTGTCATAAAGCCATTCAAGGTTTTTACAGGTGGGCATTAGCACTGTACTGAGTTGTAAATCTGTCCTCAAAGTAATGGCTTCTGTATATTTCACAAAAGTCCCCAGAACATTGCAAAATGCAATATTACAATATGTAATATGCAATTTCTCCAGAACTTAGAGAACATTCTCAAGAACAACAAAGACTCTACAGCACAATATTCTGGACCATCAAATCATAGAGGAATTCCAATTAAACTATCCCCAAAATAGGTGAACATTTTACCTCCATCTGAACACACTCATTGATGGGGAATCCACTTTCTGTTTGGGTAATTGGTTCCAAAGTCAGACTGCACTTACCATTAAGACAGAGGGCAGGTTATGGTTTTTTTGTGAGGGTGGGCATTAATTTGGTATCTCTCTTCCTATAACTTCATACTATTATTGCATGTCCTTCATTCCAGAATCAGTACAGGTCCTGACCTTCTGTAATGATATGTAGGAATGACCTTGAGAGATTGGGCTGGGGGCAGGGGGAGGAGAGTCATTGCTAGGCCAACAGTTGGATAAGAGGCAGCTTAGTCCAGAGAAAAAATGTTGATGTGGCAAATGTCTCAGGAGGGACCCTCAGGAGGGACCCTCATGGATTGTAAAGGCAACATTCCACCATGAACATAGAACATCATCAGAGTTGGAAGGGACCTTGGAGGTCATCTAGTCCAGCCCCTGCTCTAGCAGGAGATCCTAGACCATTTCAGACAAATGGATGTCCAATCTCTTCTTAAAAACCTCCAGTGTTGGAACACCCATAAACTTCTGAAGGCAGGTTGTTCCACTGATTAATTGTTCTCACTGTCAGGAAATTTCTCCTTGGTTCTAGGTTGCTTCTTTCCTTGTTTTCAGGTCTGTGCACTGACCACAATTTCTCATAGTTTGCACACATAATGAGACCTTTCTCCATTTATCTTCCACGTTACTTCATTTCTTAGGGTTATCTTTTGTGATAGGGCCACAGCTGAGCAGTCTTAAAAAGGTGTTGGATATTTTTGCAGCTTCACTTGATGCTATGTTTCGAGGCATTAACGTGATTAGAAGGGAAAATAGATCCGTGTTCTAGAATAGGAAGAGGGGAAGCTGCTTCCTGTGGAAGAACATTTAAAAAGCCAGAAATTTAATTTAGAATTCTGGATGTAATGCAGATGCTATCAAGAAAAGGCTGGAAAAGACTGTAGTCTGAAACTCTGAAAGTGGATTAAGAAAAAATAGCAATCCAGTTGAGGAAGAGTGTCCTTGGTACCTCAAGAAAATGATTAAAAATTGATATATGGTGGATTATCATATCCTATCTCTTCTATAATAACAATAACAATAACAATAACAATAACAATAACAATAACAATAACAATAACAATAACAATAACAATAACAATAACAATAACAATAACATAAAGTTGGAAGGGACCTTGGAGGTCATCTAGTCCAACCCCCTGCTCAGGCAGGAAACCCTATACCATTTCAGAGAAATGGCTGTCCAGTCTCTTCTTAAAAACGTCCAGTGTTGGAGCATTCACCGCTTCTGGAGGCAGGTTGTTCCACTGGTTAATTGTTCTTTAAGTGCCTATCTATTTTCTCCACCCCAAATTTACTCACTGAAAAATAAGAAGTAGACTTGTTGTACATTTATTCAATAGCTTTAGTGCCCAGGATGTTCAGATACCAAATGTATCAGAAATGTTCTCATTTTCTCTGCACCAATGTTCTCATTACATTTATTCTGGAAGAAACATTAGATCTCATGGTAATGCATTATTTACAGACAGCCCACCTGTACTACTCAACTGTAATGTGTATAGATTTGCCTTGTGGTCCAGATGTTCACAAACATCATCCAGGACGCTATGTCCATATGATGAAAAGATTGGCTGGTGACTTCTGGCCATCATTTATTTTCTGGACAAACTCCAAAGGGTTGATTATGACTAATGAAGGTCTGTACAACTTGGCACACATTTTTTTTAAAAGCCATATTCCTCATATGAGTCTATAAGATCTCCCAGAAGAACTTCAGGAGATGTTCTTATTTTGGTGTCACCTGGACATAAGTGGCACCCTTGGAAAAAAGATGTTAAAAAGGTCATCTTGAAATTCTACCAAAGGACATAAATTGTTTTTCTGCCACACATGAAGAACTCTTAGTCATGTTTTAATGGCCAATTCTTATAAAAAAAAGTGGGATTGGGGGTCAAATAACTTGGGGACTTTTCTCAAGAGTTATTATGAAATCTTACAATGGGAGAACAGATCCATAAAATAGACTTCTTATGTTTCTCCCTGTTTCAGTGTCTGGATATTTTTTTTGGGAAATGAACGCCTATGCATTTATCAGAAATCAGAAAAAGGCATACTGTGAGAGAGGGGGGGAACATCTGCTCTTAATTCCTCACTCCAATCAAATTAACGATCAATTGAGTGTTTCAGAGCGAGAGGAAAAGAGGAGGTTATTAATTCTTTAATGAATTTTTAATTACTAAAAGCACAAGGCAGTTGGCGTCACCTGTTAAAAAGCCATTCACTCACTTGATTTTCTTCCAAACTTCATATGTTATGGATTCTGGATGCCAAGAACTGATGTCAAGCAGGCAATCATAAAAGCTCTCCACACACAAAAACAACCAGCCTGTGTGTTATTTTAATTCATTTCTGGTGGTGGGGGGGGGGGCAGGAAGAGTTAGAATCACAGAATCATAGGACTAGAAGGGACCTTGGAGGTTTGCTAGTCCAACCCCCTGTTCAAGGTAGGAGTCCTTATAAAATCTCAGAAAAATGGTTGTCCAATCTTTTCTTGAAAATCTTCAGCGATTGAGCAGCCACGAGTCCAACAGGCAGGCTGTTGATTATTTGATTAATTGTTCTCACTGTCAGGAAATTCCTCCTCATTTCCAGGTCGGATCTCCCTCTTCCACTCATTGCTAAAGGAACAGCCACTTGGATTATTATTTTTTCCAAACGCGTTTGATGATATTATTTCATGTATTAATATTTTTTTTTATTACGGTTGCTGACTAGAACTAAAATTAAAAATGAAAATGAAAAGTTAATAAAGTAAAAATGAAATAAAATAAAACAATAAAAATAAAAAATGAAGGAAAAGCAAAATAAAAGATTACAATTGATTTCATGGGCAGATAATAAAAGTCTGCCTAATTTTACAGGCAGTATAACAAAATTTAGTCATGTTCAAGGAAACTGAATCATACTCGAAAAGAAGGATGAGGGGGGACATGATAGCGGTGTTCCAATATTTCAGGAGTTGCCACAAAGAAGAGGGAGTCAAGCTATTCTCCAAAGCACCTGAAGGCAGGACGAGAAGCAATGGGTGGAAACTAATCAAGGAGAGAAGCAACCTAGAACTAAAGAGGAATTTCCAGACAATTAGAACAATTAATCAGTGGAATGACTTGCCTCCAGAAGTTGTGAATACTCCAACACTGGAAGTTTTTAAGAGATTGGACAACCATTTGTCTGAAATGGTATATGGTTTCTTGCCTGAGCAGGGGGTTGGACTAGAAGACCTCCAAGATCCCTTCCAACTCTGTTATTCTATTCTATTCTATTCTATTCTATTCTATTCTATTCTATTCTATTCTATTCTATTCTATTCTATTCTATTCTATTCTATTCTATTCTATTCTATTCTATTCTATTTGATTTGATTTGATTTGATTCGATTTGATTTGATTCGATTCACCTGATAACAACAAAAGATCAGAATTAGAAGGTAAAGTATTATGAGCTGACTACTATAAATTAAAATGCATAGCTGCTAATAAAGAAGATGAATTTTAAGCACAGCGTGCCTAGTTTCTCCCTTCAACTCTGTTTCTTTTAATTCAGCCTCAGTGATTTCAGATTGTCTGTAAAATTCCACTTAATTAGAAAAACAAGGGAAGACTATTTAAGGAGAAATCACTTAATTTTATTAAAGCCCAGCTGTTCTTCATAATGAAGAGGAGATCTAGTAAGGAGGAAAGTCATAAAGAGGCAGTCAGGGATAGTAATGTGGAAAAGGAGACAGAATATGAGAAAAAGAAGAGAAAAGTGAAAGAAGAGTGAGATAAGCCTAACAAATCTCTTTATCAATGTCTGCCTATTTGGTCACCACGATAGAAAAAAGATGTTGAGACTCTAGAAAGAGTCTAGAGAAGAGCAACAAAGATGATTAGGGGACTGGAGGCTAAACCATATGAAGAATGGTTGTAGGAATTGGGTATATCTAGCCTAATGAAAAGAAGGACTAGGGGTGATGTGATAGCAGTCTTCCAATAGAAAAAAGTCTGCCACAAAGAAGAGGGGGTCAACTATTTTCCAAAGCACCAGAAGGCAGGACAAGAACCAGTGGATGGAAACTAATCAAGAAGAGAATCAACCTAGAAAAGAATTCCTGACAGTGATAAGTTAATCAGTTGAACAGCTTGCCTTCAGAAGCTGTGGATGCTCCATCACTGGAGGTCTTTAAGAAGAGATTGGACAACCATTTGCCTGAAATGGTACAGGGTCTCCTGCTTGAGGAGGGGGTTGGGTTAGAAGACCTCCCATATCCTTTCCAACTCTGTTATTCTGTTATGCAATTAAATTTGTAAGCCACCCAGTTCCACTATGACTCTATGCAAAATTTAAAATAAAACAATTTACACAATATAAATGTTAGTCCCCAAGAACCAAGAAAGACACATGGAGTTAATTCAGAGCAGTTTCCTTTCTTTTTTCTCAGCAATAGACAGAAAAACTGCAATTATTTGCATCTCTAAAGCTATCTTCTGAAAACTGTTAGGGAGGAGCCTTCTTAACCCTCTTTCTTGCAGCCAAACTATCTGTAGGAGAAGAGCAAGCAAAGCTGCTGAACAGTTAAATATGTCATCAGCTTAGACTCCTTAAGTTGCCACAAATGAGCCAAGTCAAACTCCTCTTGAATTCCATTCATCATTATGTGGCACCAATTTAGTACTGAACAGTTGTGTATAGGTTGAATACATCTGCTGTGATGCAACTTAAGGAATGGTCCTGATTCTTTGAGAGTGCCACTATCTAAGCTTTGCTGCCTCTTTTGCCCTCTGGAATGCAGCCCTCTCCCCCGATTCCTGGGAATGCAGACTACATTCCACCACAATAAAATAGAATATCCAACCACCAGTTCATAGATCAGTCAATTAAGCCTGCTAACAATCTAGCCCTTGGCCAAGGGGAAAAAAAACAAGTCTAAATGACTCATCTAGATAGGGTATGGATGGGGCTGTATGAAACTTTGGTGGGATGTCATTCCAAAGGGCAGTCAATTTGAAGATCCACTTCCTAGGTCCCACCACCTGGTATTGCTTAATCAAAGAATAGAATAGAATAGAATAGAATAGAATAGAATAGAATAGAATAGAATAGAATAGAATAGAATAGAATAGAATAGAATAGAATAGAATAGAATAGAATAGAATAGAATAGAATAGAATGTGACCTTGGAGGTGTTCTAGTCCTGCTCAAACAAGAGAACCTATACCAGTGATGGCGAACCTTTTAGAGACCGAGTGCCCAAACTGCAACCCAAAACCCACGTATGTATCGTCGGGTGACGGGTGGGCGTGGCCCATTGGGTGGGCATGGCTGCGGTGGTAACGGCAGACTGGGTGGGACTAAAAAGTTCAATCAATCAATTCCAACTTTGCGAGATCTTTTTTTTCCCCGCAAGAAGTTGAAATTGATTGTTTGAACCTTTTTTTTTTGTTTTTCACACGATGGCGGAGGCCTAAAGCGAAAAGGTTTTATAAAACCCAGCTGAAGGCCTAGGACTGGGGCGACGGCGCACGTGCCCATAGAGAGGGCTCTGAATGCCGCCTCTGGCACCCGTGCCATAGGTTCACCACCACGGATCTATACCATCTCAGACAAGTGACTGTCCAGTCTCTTCTTAAAAACCTGCAGTGATGGAGTGCCCACGATTTCTGAAGGCAAGCTGTTCCACTGGTTAATTGTCCTCAGTGTCAGGAAGTTTCTCCTTAATTCCAGGTTGCTTCTCTCTTTGGTCAGTTGTCCTGCCCTCTGGTGCTTTGGAGAATAATTTTTTTTTTTATCATAACAAGTTTTATTAGTTTTTGTTTGTTTTACAGCCAAGTGCTTGTAACACATCGTGGAGATAGGGCACTCCAGGGAACACAACAAAAAATACAGTCATACATATACAATTTAAACTACTACTTTAAAAGTTCCCTCTTATGGTATACAATTCGAGCATTCCTAAAATATAAATTGTTTCTCACCTCTATTATTCCAATTTCAATTTATATTTCTCAATCAAATTATATCTCTTATTATATTTCACATACATATTATGTAAATAAACATGAATTTATATATTTTAAAACTATTTCATTAGACATAGTAATATAATAACATTATAATAACAATAATAGGACAATAATTATTTCTATCATAAACAAGTAATATAACTATTATATCTTAATATTTCTCAACTATATTCTATTTCATATATTCTATCCAATATTTTCATAGATCAGTCCACGTCCCTAAAAGATTCCTCAATTGTTTCAGTTTAATCCATTTAATATCTCACTAATTACCATTCAATTCTTATAAATAAAAATATCAATAATATTTCACCAGTCTCAATCTCAATCTAACTCCTTTAATTATAAATTTTCCAATTATTCTTATTGCCATTCCAAATCATACTCAAATCCATAATTTAAATCTAGTGTTGACTCATACCAAAGTGACCTTAAAGATCTCAAAAATATTAGTTCAATCAATGTCCAGAAGCCCTTTTTACCCATCAAATAAAATTTTAACTCTTATTTTTAAATCTAATTCTAGCTTTCTTTTTGTGCCAGGTAGGTTTCCACAACAGGGCTTCTAAGTCCTCCCATCTTAGTAACTGGCTAAAGGCCTTTTCCCACCATTGAGTCCAATCATATTCTTTTTCTCTTTTATCCAGTGTTGTCTGTACTGTCACGTTGTTAACGTTTTTTGTGCCTCGTATTTGGAAGTCCAATCCTGTTGCTTTTAAAGTTGTAAATGTTTTAGTTGAGTTCTGCCTTTGATCATCAAAGAAATCCATCATGTAGGATGTGTCCTCTTCCTCTTCAATAAATTCAGTAGATTCAATAGATTGTAAATGTATTCCATCCATCTCATTAAGTTGTAGATCTGATTGTCTATCATAGTCAATCAAAGGTTGAGCTTCAATTTTTAATTCTGAGTCCTCCTTGAATCTAAGCGATCTAATATGTTCTTTAAGTTCCAGTCTTGCTTCCAAGATTTTTTCTAATATAAGTCCATAATTAATCTGTGAATAGGATTCCATCTTCTTCTTTTTTTTTTTTTTAGAGAAGTTCAGCTTAAAAAATAGATTGCAGCGTTATAAAATATAAAATGCAGACAGAAATATATTTCCAAAGAAAGATAGAGGAAAAAAAACAACCAATAGTCAAGACCAGCACAGAGATAAAAACTGGCAGTCAGTTGTTATATTGTAATCCAGTCTGGGCATCAGGCCAAAATCAGGAAGTGGGAGTTCAAAGAGCAAGTTACATTGTATCAGTCTGTTTCTGGGCTTCATGCCAAGTCCCAGGATGCATTGTATCCAAAATAATCTACATAAGTCCGCCCAGAGAGCAAAAAGTTTTTTAGGCAGTACTGTTCAGGAGGGGGGGGGGAAACAAAGAACATTCCACCCCCTCCCTAAGGATTTTCACCTAAACTGAAGATAAACAAGCCAAAAGAGAAAGTCACAATAATCCGGATGCTCGAGTTCCAACTGCTTATGTAGACAAAATAAAATAGTAAAAAAAAAACAATAATTGTTTTTCCAAAGCCCGTTTTCCCCAGTAATCAAACGCTGCTTTCTCAAAATAGGGAAATAGTTCTTAAAGCTGTTAGCAGGGAAAAAGGTAAATTAACAAGAGGGAAGGAAAGGTCTCACCCGGATCTTCCACGGTGGTTCTTTTTGCTTAGATGTTGCTGTGACTTTCGGCTGGAGCAGCTGAGTGATCGGCCGATCTTTTCCCCGTCGGTCCAAAGGTGGTTTTCTAGGACCGCAGAGGGAGCCGCCGCTCCCTCAGCGATCAACGAGTGCCCTCCTCTACGGTGGTCGCCCCTACAGGGCGACTTTCGACCCTATCCAGGGTCTACCGGCGGGGGGAAACCGGACGGCCAAGAGAACGAGTTCTCTGCACGTCCGCGGGCGCTGCGACCGGAACCGGAAGTCTCTTTGGAGAATAATTTGACAACCTCTTCTTTGTGGCAGCCCCTCAAATACTGGAATACTGCTATCATATCGCCCCTATTTCTTCTTTTCTTTAGACTAGTCACTAGCCAAACCCAAGTCCTGTAGCCATTCTTTATATGTTTTAGTCTCCAGGTCTTTGATCATCTTAGTTGCTCTTCTCTGAACTTTTTCCAAAGTCTCAACATCTTTTTTGTAGTATGGCGTCCAAAATTGGTTGCAGTATTCCAGGTGTGGTCTTACTAGGGTTTTATAAAGCAGTACTAATACTTCACGTGATCTTGATTCTATGCCTCTGTTTATACAACCCAGGATTGTATTAGCTTTTTTGGCTGATCGTCCACTAGGACTCCAAGGTCCCTCTCATAGTTACTGTTTTTAAGCCAGGTCTTGCCCAATCTGTACTTGTACCTTTGATTTTTCCTGCCTAAATGTAAAACTTTGCTTTTCTCCATATTAAAATTCATTTTGTTGGATAGGCCCCATTGTTCAAGTTTGTCAAGATCTTTTTGGATCCTGAGTTTGTCTTCTGGGGTGTTGGCTATTCCTGCCAGTTTGGTGTCATCTGCAAATTTTATGAATTCCCCTTCTATTCCCTCATCTAAGTCATTTATGAAGATTTTAAAGAGTACTGGGCCTAAGATGGAGCCTTGTGGTACCCCACTGCTTACTTCTCTCCATGTGGATGTAGTACCATTGAGGATTACATCCTCAATGAGACTCAAGAATGTTGGCCCTGATGGATTATATAAGATGGGCAGCACTCTGAAATTAACCAGGCCCAAACTTTAGCAATTTCTGTTATGACTGTGCAAATCTTCAATTTGTTGGACTTTTGCACATGCATTTATGCACTGTTATCAAATTGAATCTTCATACAGATTTGATCTGATTGCTTCATTTACCACTCTGTTGAACTCTTCTAATAGAACTACCGATTTGAAAGAAATCAGCCAACCATTCATATCAAACTGATGATTTGTACAGATTTAAATAGTGGATTCCTCTCAAATTTGAATCAAATCTTGACTAAGTTATGCAATTGCTAATGTGGTTTAGGTTTTTTTTTTCATTTATCTTTTAATATTACTATAGCTGATAGATAGACTTTGCTCCCTGGGTCTTAATATCAATTCTAGTAAAATGTATTCTATATTACTGGATCAGTTTGTTTATTTATTTAATGAAGTGTTTGGAACCATGAAATAACATGATGAACTTCCATTTGAAAGTTAGAGGATTGGGTGAGTGATGGTAAGGGAGGAGCAGATTGGGGTTAAGTTTATATGGCTGAAAATAAAGTTCAATCTTATCTTCCCAGTCATACTTCAATGCTCTAATTAATATGCCATACTGTCTTTTTTCCACAGTCAAAGGAGAACATTTACCCTTCCAGAATAACAGAATAACAGAACAACAGAGTTGGAAGGAACCTTGGAGGTCTTCTAATCCAACCCCCTGCTCAAGCAGGAAATCCTATATCATTTCAGACACATGTTGTCCAATCTCTTCTTAAAATTCCCAGTGATGGAGCACCACATCTTCTGGAGGCAAGTCATTCCCTTGATTAATTGTTCTAACTGTCAGGAAATTCCTCCTTGGTTCTAGGTTGGTGAACAAATGAAAGAAATCCTGGAATTTATTTGGGATACTCAAGCTGGAGATTAACATTTGGTTCTCTCTTGATTAGTTTCCATCTATTGCTTGTTGTCCTGCCTTTTGGTGCTTTGGGGAATAGACTCCCTCTTGTTTATGGCAACCTCTTAGATATTGGAACACTGCTATTGTATCACCCCTAGTCCTTTTTATGGTGGCACAGTGGTTAGAATGCAGTACTGCAGACTACTTCTGCTGATTATTGGCTGACAGCAGTTCAGCAGTTCGAATCTCACTAGCTCAAGGTTGACTCAGCTTTGCATCCTTCCAAGATTGGTAAAATGAGGACCCAGATTGTTGAGGGCAATGTGCTGACTTTGTAAAGCGCTTAGAGAGGGCTGTAAGTAAGTGCTATTGCTATTAAATTAGACATACCCAATTCCTGCAACAGTTCTTCATATGATTTAGCCTCCAGTCCCCTAATCATCTTTGTTGCTCTTCTCTGCACTCTTTCTAAAGTCTCAACATCTTTTTTATATTGTGACAATCAAAACTGGATGCAATATTCCAACCGTGGTCTTACAAGGCATTGTAAAGTGGTATTAACACTTCACATGATCTTGATTCTAGCCCTCTGTTAATGCAGCCTAGGACTAGGTTGGCTTTTTTGGAAGCTGCAGTGTGAGAAAGCCCCTTCCTCTGGAGTTGATTAAGAAGGTCTCCTCTGCAGTTTTTAACATTCAACATCCTGAGTACAGAGCAGAAAAATAAAAAAAATTCTTCCTCAAGTTCCTATGCTATGGGGTCCTTGGTGGTCTGAGCTGGGTGGTTTTCTTGTAGACATTTCATTACTCGGGCTAGGGACTAGGACAGGGGTCTTCAAACTTGGCCCTTTTATGACTTGTGGACTTCAACTCCCAGAATTCCTCAGCCAGGCACGTTGGCTGAGGAATTCTGGGAGTTGAGGTCCACAAGTCATAACAGGGCCACGTTTGAAGACCCCTGGACTAGGAACTAGCACTGGTGATGCTAGCTAGTCTGAGTAATGAAACTTCTGCAAGAAAACAACTGAGCTCAGAGAGTACCAAAGACCCCACAGTTCAACTCTGAGCTACAAATATTCTTTTCCATCAGTTTCTATACATTTTAGAAAGAGAAATGGCATACCTTTGTGAGTTGGTCTGGATGGTGTTCTTCAAGGATTCCTCCTTGGTGAAATTCTTCCTTGCTGAAATTCTCCATTTGCCTTCCATCAGCCCTTTCTGGATTTCCAAGGCTCTGGTGCTCATCAAATCTAAAGCCTCTAAGCCGAGCTTAGCTCCTAGTTGTTTCGTGAACCCATCTATGTAATTTTCTTGTCAGTTAAAGGTTTGCTGTTGTCCCCTTGTCCTTTTTATTTTTTATTTTTAACTTTGCAATTTAGCTTCCAGCCCTGGTATTTCCTGACATTTTCCCATCTAAGTGCCCATAACCCCATCCATCAAATTGTGTCTTTCAAAGTGCTGAACAGAAATGGCACCATCTGGTGTTCTTGTCTTTCTTCCTATTATGTTGCATAAAAGGGCTACAGCTGGAACAACCAAAGGTTATTCCCTTTGGACTATCCATGCTAATTAATGACAGGTTTTTTTTTTCCCCAATGGAGCTGGAAAATGTTTAACATTTTGAGATAGGTAAAGAGGTAGAGAGATAGAGGGAGAGGGAGAGAGGGAGAGAGATGGGGGAGAGGGAGGGAGGGGGAGAGAGAAGTAATATAAATTCTCCTCTTTGGTTTATGTCTATCCTTCTCACTGATCTTCTGTGTATCATTCCAATTTCAGTATCTCTACTGCAGAAGTGAGCATAGTTCATGTCTCTCCTGCTTATTGCTTTTGGCCCTTTTTGCCCATTAACCATTTTAGATGTTTGTTGACATTTAATGAATAAATGTTACACTGTTTATTGCTAGCTGAACTGAGTGACATGTGTTTGCTTTGATCCAGATACTGGAATTGTTTGTGCCATGGGCTAGGTGGAAACTAAGCTGGAAATTAGACTGGTTTTCCGTGGCTAATTGGCTCCAATTTTGCTCTGGAGAGATCAGCAAGATGCTGCCATCTGTAGAAACAAACTGTCTGAAGGGACTCAGGTTAGCTGCCCTACAGTGACACTGCCTTCCTTAGCCAGCCAATGGTTCCTTCATCTAATCTCTGCTCAGTTGCAATTCTTGTGGCTGTAGAACTCAATGCATTACAGGCATTTGGAGTGAAAAATAATACAGAATGAAGCACCTTAATATTTGATTTTCACTCTTTTCCATGGATCCAATAAATCTATAATGAATTTTGAATCGATCTAGAATATTATTTGGAAAAGAACTGTGCTTAGGGTGTGATAAAGTTGTAACTCCTGGTATACAATTCCTGCTTTCCGACTCTCACTCAAATGTGATTTAAGAACCTGCATGGAAATATTTCAGTAATTTCTTGCTATAACAGATGTCCATCATCAATACTATCCATAATTTGATCTGGGAGAGCATATATTCCTGACTGCTCTGGGTATTATCAAATGCTATTCTGCATTTTCATTATTATAAGCCACCTTAATGTGGGGATGCAATTCATATTTAAAAAGAAGTAAGAAAATTACTCCTATTTACAACGGGTTCTCAGAACCCCTGTTCCCCAATAAGCAAAATAAAATTTATTTTATAATTTATTTAATTGGCATTTTTATAAGTAAATACACTAAATGCTTAGTGTGTTGTGTGAATCCAGGAGCTGTTGTACTCAGTTATGGTTATAACATGCTTAGGTGCAAGCCACTTCAAAAATTGTTGTGTTCTTCCTTCCAGCCCTACCTTGCTGAATCTACATACATTTGCATCGCTGATTTGCTGACCCATAAATAGTATATTTTTGAGTTTATTAAAGGCATGAATCATTTCAGAGATTCCCAACAGAGTTTCTTTGTTGCTGCCTGTTCTCTGAGTGTGTATTCACTCGCTGCATAATTAACGAGGATGAAATACTGCAATATGACTCTCATCTTATGCATCATTGCTTTTGATTCTGAACTCAGGTGGAGAATGCCAGCAAGAACCAGACAAATCAGGGCAATGGAGAGAGGAGTAAAAGGTAGTGGCCCTCCCAGGGGACCCCAGAGGTTTGCAGAAGAATGTGAAAAGGTTTAAGAAGAATCACAAGTAGGGAACTAGCTCCCAGAATGGCCACACGAGAAAGCATTTTCAGATTAAATTATTTTAAAAAAAAAAAAAAAGAAGAAGAAAAAGTGGCTATGGAATGGGACATTGTGGAAGCTGACCCTGTCAACCTGAACTGAAGAACAAGCATATCTATAATAGCAATAGCACTTAGACTTATATACTGCTTCATAGTGGTTTATGGCCCTCTCTAAGTGGTTTACAGAGTCAGCATATTGCCCCCCAACAATCTGGTCCTCATTTTACTGACTTTGGAAGGATGAGTCAATCTTGAGCTGGTCAGGATCGAACTGCTGGCAGAGTTAGCCAGCAATATTACATTCTAACTACTGCACCACCATGGCTCTTATAAGTGGTCCAGGTGAGCTTCTAAAAGTATGATAAAAGGAGGAGTCATTTTGACCTCTTTTGAAATTCCAAATGCCATGCTGAATTTAATGGAGAGCAGCACAACTGGTAGAAGAAAGCAAAAGGACTTGATAACATTAATATTAAAGACTGACAAGAGCCAATCACTAGGAGTGCTGATTTACCACCAGCCTATCAGGAGCTGAGGGTGCGGCGGCACAAGGAAACAACAATGGATGATTTAATAGCAAGCCATCAACACCCAAACTAAAATCTACACACAACCAGGAATCCTATAAATACAAGTAGAAGAATCCAATGCACATATTCTGGAGAGAGAGATGGTTCTGATGATGAGCCCAAAAGCTTGGAAGAATAAATCTTTGTTCCTGTTGACCAACTCAGATTGAATCCTGCAACATTATCCTGGGATATGGCTATTTACCTTCATTCATGAGGGTTGATTTCCTTTATGACTGATTGATTTGATCTTGTAGTCCAATGGATTCTCAAGAGTTTTCTCTAACATCACAATTCAAAAGCATCAATTCTTTGCTGCTCAGCCTTCCTTATGGTCTAGCTCTCACAGCTATACATTACTATTGGGAAAACCATAGCTTTGACAATATGTGTTGTGATTCCTCATCAGCCAGTGGACCCGGCAGCTGAGTCTGGGGAATCAGAGGAGAAGGAGGGGCCTGGAGGGACATCAGAGACAGAGGAAGGCTCTGATGAGCTCCAAGACTTACGGTCTGACGAGGAGCCTGGCCCCTCTACTCGCACTCAGGCTGAGACACAGCTGTGCTGGGAGGCTGAGTTGGACAGTGATGACTTACAGCTGGAAGATATCCAGGATGCACATAAACGCCGGCAAGCAAAGAGAGCCAGACAGAGGAATGCAATGGGGCAGCTCCAAAGGCAAAGGAGAAGGCATTAGGAAGCCACGCCTTGGCTGCATAATAAAAGGGAAGGTGTGTGGGGGGGTGGTTGCTGAAGGCAACCATTTGTGTTAAGGAATCAAGTTTCAGTGAACCATGTTTTGTTTGCCTTGGACATTTTATTCAGGTCTGTAAATAATAAAAGGGGATTGGTTTTTTTCCTGCGGTTCCAGCCTGCTTGTTGGAAGAGGGGTTTCTCTTTGTGAGCTTAACAAGGACTCACGTAGGCTGGGACAGAACAATATGGACCTTTGTCAGCAAGGTGATCTCTCTGCTTTTTAATATGCTGTCTAGGCTTGCCATAGCTTTTCTTCCAAGAAACAAGCATCTTTTAATTTCATAGTGAAAAGGATTTCGTGATAGAAAGAAACCCCTAATCTCCACTGTTGCAACCATTTCCTGAGTTAAGTTAAAGGTTTCGTTTATGCTTTTAAGTTTCCATTTCTTGAGTTAAGTTTCATTTCCTGGCAAAACCCACCCTTTACAACCTCCTGCTGTGACGTAAGTGTACCAATAAAAGGGAAGCACGCAGATCCTTCTGGGCTCTCGTATGCTGATTCAACCTGAAGAAACATGTTGTCCGTGTGTTTCCTATCCACCAAGCGCGAGGTCCGTTGGCCCAGGCTGACGTACGTCACTGGTCCGTCCAGCAGAAGCTGGACCCCGGGATTTGAACTCCCACAACCACTGGTCCGTCCAGCAGGCGCTGGACCCCGGGATCGAACTCCCACAACTGGTGACCCCGATGTGATTCACTTTATGACGTGATTCACTCCACGGCGTGTTCTCTGTCTAGGGAAGCACTGCTCTGGCTCCTGTACCTACGCACCTGGTAAAGGCTTGCAAACGTAAGTATGGGTCCTCACTTTCCAAAGTTCTGTCCAAGTATGTGGATGAACTTTCCTCTTTAGCCAGAAAGGCAAATTGTTTGCAAAAAGTTAACGGAACAACTGTCTATCCCCAGACCCTTCCTCCCAACCTGTGCCTACTACGGAAGACGTTCCAAAGCCGGCACAGCCAAAAAAAACCCCCTCTTCACTATATCCTTCTCTCTCTCCTCCAAAACAGAAACAGGCAACAATTTAGAGATATAAATTAACTCAAACTGCACTCCTCTGCAATGCGTTTTGAACAATTGGAATGTTTTGAAACTCTTTTGTAATCTGTTAAGTTTAAACCCTGTCAGACAATGTCTGGTGGTGCTTTGTGTTGATGTGTGTGTTTTGTTTTATATATGTTTAATTCCTAGAACATTACGCTTGGACTTGGAATGGTGAGAAAAATAGGAGATGGTTAAAGGGCCCTATAAAAACCACATGTTTGGTTGGAATCATCTCATGATTTTCTCGCTTCTTGCAGGACAAGCCATATGTTTAAATAAATGTTGTTTTAATAGATAATGATCTTTCCCGCATTGAGACTTCAATTTCTGCCCTTCAAACTTCTTTGTCGTCTCTTGCTGAAGTAGTTTTGCAGAATAGGCGTGCCCTCGACCTTTTATTTTTAAAGGAAGGTGGAACGTGTGTAGCCTTAAAAGAAGAATGTTGTTTTTATTCTGATCAATCTGGCATTGTGCGCGACTCTATGAATGAGTTACGCAAACGATTGAAAGACAGGGAACAGGAAAGGTTCTCCCAACAATCCTGGTATTAAAGTATGTTTAATTTCTCTCCCTGGATTACTACATTGCTTTCTGCTATTTTAGGACCTTGTATAATTTTGCTTATATTATGTATGATTGGCCCATGTGTTTTTTCACGCCTTTTGCAATTTCTCAAGGACCGATTAATTGGTCTGGATTCTAATCTTTCTAAGATTAATGTTATGCTTGCCTCAAACAATATATATGAACCCTTGAAACCCAAATTCCACCCCTCTGAAAAGGTTGCCCTACTGACACTGTCTGACACGGACTCCAACTGTTCCGATACTGAATCAGACTTAGCCATGGAGGCTCTTGCCCCCAAGCAAGAATCTCGTATTCTTATGGAGTTGCCCTCTTCTGTTTCGGAGGATGCAGATGATGGCTACGAGTAGGATAGAGATTGAACTTTAAAAAATAAAAACAGTGGAGATGTTGCAACCATTTCCTGAGTTAAGTTAAAGGTTTCGTTTATGCTTTTAAGTTTCCATTTCTTGAGTTAAGTTTCATTTCCTGGCAAAACCCACCCTTTACAACCTCCTGCTGTGACGTAAGTGTACCAATAAAAGGGAAGCACGCAGATCCTTCTGGGCTCTCGTATGCTGATTCAACCTGAAGAAACATGTTGTCCGTGTGTTTCCTATCCACCAAGCGCGAGGTCCGTTGGCCCAGGCTGACGTACGTCACTGGTCCGTCCAGCAGAAGCTGGACCCCGGGATCGAACTCCCACACTCCACACCAGTGGTTGAAAGTTATCATTAAGGTTGTCTGTTAGACCTGAAAGTGAATCCACCTGTTTTTGGCTTTTATGAGATGAGGCTGTGAATATCTTCCTAAGAACTGCTCAATAAATATGTATATTTATTTGTATTTATAATTTCAACATTAAAGGCAGTAATATCATAAAGTAGAGATATACCAGTGGAAAGAGATGGTGAGTTTGCTACCATCTTTTCTTCCTTGTAATGCCCAGGACAGATGCTAGGATTCTTGCAGCTTCTTCCCAGGGAGCTTAATAGCTGTAATGTGCTGAATTAAAGTAGAAAATGTGTAGTAGTTATTTGCCAGCAGTTATTCCAGCAGAGTTGAGCAGCTTGAAAAACCTTTTGGACCAACTAATATAATAGTAGACTGCTCCCTCTCTCTACCTCAAATGTCCTGAAAATTTTTGTCCCCTGTTCATTAGGGGAAGAAAAATAAAAAAAAACCTGTGATGGTAATGTCTTGGAGAGATTTTATGCAGCACTGGAAAGGAATCATTGTTTAGCAGTAAAAGTGCTAAAGCAGTGCTGATAGAATAAGTGTCATAGAATAAGGGATTGGACTAGGACAGGGATGTCAAACCCGCAACGTCACATCAGGTGTCGCGACGTATTGTGACTTTTTTGCCATTGCCGGCAATGGGGTGGGCGCGGTTTCGCTATGATGCATATGACGCAGGCCGGCAGTTTGACACCGCTGGAGTAAAAGACCTCTGGAGTCCCTTCCAACTCTATTATTCTATGTTCTTCATTCTCTTCTCTGTTTGATGGCTTCGACCAGTTATTCAGCACTTAATGAATCAAAAAAAGAAAATCCTATCTCTAACTCTCTGTTGCATACTCAGGTTTGAATGGCAGCTCTTAACACGGGGATTTGAAATGCCTGCCAATATACCATGAGGTAAAAACAGTAATAAACAAAAGATTAATTTAGTCCCTGAGTGACATACGGAAGTGTTAAATGGTCTCTGGAAATAAAAACGACTAGAAGGAAAATATATTGGCATTTTTACCAAATTACGGGTATTTTTTAACAAGGAAATGTATGTCACAATTGTCCCTGTTTGTGACATCCAAATATTATATTGTCCCTATTTGTCCAAGAGATCAATCATTGTTTAAATAGTGTTACTTAGAGGAATGAATGCCATTTTTTTTTTAAAAAGCCATTGGTGTGCAAATGTGGGCTCATTTTTTTTTTTATTGTACTTTGGATTGGGAGGAAGGAGCAGGGAAGGGTAGGTCATTCAGTTCTACTTAATATGCATTTTAATACATAGATATAAAATGTCAGTGTTTTGTATGTCTGCCACACACACACTTCTTAATCTGGACTGCACCCAAGTGATCTTTTGAATTTCTTCCCAGAGTTAAAAGTTCTAAATGTCCCGGTTTTATTTCCTGTTACAGAGACTGAGTTAATATTATCCATTTCGACAGATCAAAGACAGTTCAAAGACAGATTAAACTTGTTTAGCCTTACATACTTTTTTGTGGCTTATTTATTTAAAGAATTCATAAGGCCACCTATCACAGCCGAGCGACTCTGGGTAACTACCAATACACAAAAACAAAAAGTAGAGCAAAATCAAATAAGCACAATTCATCCCGTTATATTGCAGCCAAGGCTCTAAGCAAATCTCACCCATACAGATAGTCCTCAACTTAACAACCACAACTGAGCCCCAAATTTCCATTGCTAAACAAGACAGTTGTTAAGTGAGTTTTGGCCTCATTTTACGACCTTTCTTGCCACATTTGTTAGGTGAATCGCTGCAGTTTTAAATTAGTGACATGGTTGTTAAGTGAACCTGGCTTGCCCAATGACTTTGCTTGTCGGAAGGTTACAAAAGGTGATCATATGATCCTGGGACACTGCACTCCGTCATAAATACACACCAGTTGCCAAGTGTCTGGATGTGACCATGGGGATGCTGCAACAGTTATAAATGAGAAAAATGGCCAGAAGTCACTTTTTTTCAGTGCCGTTGTAACTTTGAATGGTCACTAAACAAATGATTGTGAGTCAAGGACACCTAGTATATCTATCTTGTATATAGGTAGACCTTGTTATCTGTTGTCTTAATATCTGTTTTTTTGTATCCTTGATTGACTAATACAGAGTTAAGCACATACTGTACTTGAAGTAGTGGCTTACGCATATCTAGCACAATTTATGCATGTGCAGAAGTATCAATCTAATGTCCACCCACTTCATGTCCACCCAAACCTTCACTTTTCATGGATTTGTTTTTCATTGCTAAATGTTACACTGTCAACAACAAGGTTCATCTGTAGTGTGCAAATCCAAGAATCCAGTAATCGGATTAGGAATGTTAGATGAACACAACTAGAACATTGAGAAACATGAGTTCCATGATGTTCCTCAAGGCGCCAAACATATCCAACAAATCTTCCTCTTCCTATTTTCCCCACAAAAAGAACCCTATGAAAGTGGGTTAGGCTGAGAGAGGGTGATTCACCTGGGGTCATTCAGTGGCTTTCCTACTTAAGGCAGGATTAAAACTCATACTCTCCTTGCCTCTAGCCTAGTGCCTTAACCATTAGACCAAACTGGCTCTTAGTTGTTGTTAGGCTGAAATCTTTTTCTTTCTTTTTCTCTTTTTCTCTCTTTCTTTCTCTTTTTCTTTCTTTCTTTCTTTTTCTCTTTTTCTTTCTTTCTTTTTCTCTGGCTTATATGTGGATATTATTTTATTATTTTATTTTATTTTATTATTTTTTTATTTTAATGTAGTTCAGTTTAGTTTATTATTTTATTATTTTATTTTGTTTTCTTTTGATGTTTTTATTTTATGTTTTTATTTAATTTAATTTTATTTTAGTTTTTATGCTGTTGCAATCAAGCTTCTGGAGTGCCAGTACAATTTAAAACAAGAGGGGGAGGGGTTTCAGGTATATTCTCCAATGCAGATTTGTAACTCCTGATCATCTGCCTATTAATTTACACTATTATAGCCAGATCCAGGGCCCCAGATCCATTCCATCTCTTCGGGTTCCATATGGCCTTGAAAACTCTATTCCACTTTGCAGGGTTTTTTCATGAAATCAAAAGGAGATCATATATTATTTGCGATTGGGATCTAAAGGTTGCAGACTTCCCAATTCAATTTCAGCTCCTCCTGTGTGAAAATCTTTGGGCTCACCTTGAAATTCCACTGAAATATAGCCTCTGCTTTGAGAAGTAAAACCCAGTGCCTTTTTGTCAAATATTTTCCTCCTGAGCCTAGAGTGAGAATGGAGAAAGATCAGAAGCACAATAAGAACAGATGGGAAAGCCTCAAAGGTAAATTCTTTCTCATCTGAGAGAAAAAAGTTGACCTTATGCCTGCCTGAAAGAAATATCAAATGTGACCTATATGAACTGGCAGCGCAAAATCTTTCTGATCAAATGATACTTTGCTGCATCTTTTGTTCAAATGCCATGTAATTTTTTGGACACTTGGCTAGAGCTGACAATTTCCCTTAAATGTTATTTTTTTATCTACGTAATCAGAAGGAACCAGCTGTTGACGGCCCTTCTGGACAACACAATTCCATTTATAGTCTTCCAAGGGTCAGATATTGAGAGCACAAAGGCTCAGCGGTTAAAGACACTCAGCTTGTCAGCTGGAAAGCTGACAGCTCGGGTTCAAGACCCGAGTGCCATGTGATGGGGTGAGCTCCCATTACTTGCCTCAGCTCCTGCTAAGCTAGTAATGTGAAAGCATGCAAATGCAAGTAAATAAATAGGTACCACAGCGTTCTATGCAATTCAGTGCAAAGTCACATAATGATGGCCACATAACCACAGAAGTGTCTTTGGACAATACTGGCTCCATCGGCTAAGAAACAGAGATGAGCACCACCCCCTAGAGTGGGATATGACTGGACAGGGGAAACCTTTACCTTTACCTTTGAGGATCAGACGTCTGCACAGACTGTCATGGGGGGAAATACTATTTGCAAGATGATAATCAAATAACACTGAAGCTGAAGCTCAAATACTTTGGCCATCTAATGAGAAGAGAGGACTGAATCAATCAATCAATCAATCAATCAATCAGAATGGAGCTGGAAGGGACCTTGAAGTTAGAATAATTAGAATAACAGAGTTGCAAGGGACCTGTAGGTCATCTAGTCCAACCCCCCAAGCAGAAGACCCTACACCATTTCTGAAGATGGCAGTCCAATCTCTTTCTAAAAGCTTCCAGTGATGAAGCTCCCACAACATCTGAAGGCAAACTGTTCCATTGGTTGATTGTTCTCAGAACATTTCTCCTTATTTCTAAGTTGAATCTCTCCTTGATCAGTTTTCATCCGTTATTCCTTGTCTGGTCTTCAGGTGCTTTGGAAAATAGGTTGATCCCCTCCTCTCTGTGACAGCCCCTCAAATATTGGAACACTGCTATCATGTCTCCCCAGGTCCTTCTCTTCACTAGCCATGCCCAGTTCCTGTAACCATTCTTCATATGTTTTAGCCTCCAGTCCCCTAATCATCTTTGTTGCTCTTCTCTGCACTTTTTCCAATAATCTCAACATCTTTTTTATAGTATGGAGACCAAGAACTGGTTGCAGTATTCTAGGTATGGTCTTACTAAGGCTTTGGAAAATAAGTTGACTCCCTCTTCTTTGTGGCAGCCCCTCAAATATTGGAATACTGCTATCATGTCAGCTCTAGTCCTTCTTCTCTCATTGGAAAAGATCCTGATGTTGGGAAAGATTAAAGGCAAAAGGGGAAGAGGGTGGCAGAGGGTGTAATGGTTAGATAGTGTCATCAACACAATGAATTTGGGCAAATTTCAGGAGACAGTGGAGGACAGAGGAGCCTGGTGTGCTATGGACCATGGGGTCACAAAGAGTAGGACACACGACTTAGCATCTGAACAACAATCAAATAATTGGAATAATCCCAAGACCAACCTTGATTCATAAAATCATACAATATGAGAGATAAAAGGGAATCATGTAGTCCAACCCCTTGCCCAGTGCACAAGTCTACTAACACAGCCTCCAAGACAGATGTCCATCCAGCCCTCTGTTGAAACATGCCCAGTGAAGGAAAGTCCACCATCTCATGAAGCACCCAATTCCATTGTTGAAAACCTCTTATTGTTCAGAAACTCTTCCTGATGTCCAACCACAATATTATTCCTTGTAATTTAAATCATGTGTTCCTTTTCTTGTCTTTTAAGATGAGGGTGAAGACGGCTCCTCCCTAATAATTCCCAGAATATATGATAGATGCAAGTAGTAGAGTTCTCAATCCGGCAAGATTTTGTCTAAAGGTGTGAAACAATATAGAACTCAGTCAGGAACAATTACTACGTATCGTTTTTGGTTTTGGACCTATAAAGATTTTGTTCTATTTCTCCTTCTATTTGAATTACTGCAAAGCACTTTACGTGGAGCTGTCCTTGAAGGCCACTTAAAGTTGCAGCTTGTCCAGAATGTGGTAGCCGAGTAAGTTATGGGTGTCCCTTGATGGTTCCAGGTCTCATCATTACTTCACAAGCTGTACTGGCTTCTGCTAGATTTTCAGATGCAATTCAAGGTATTGGTCATCACCTATAATGGCCTTAACGAGAGAGGGCTGGGTTATTTGTAGGACTGCCTCTCTCCTATTAATTCCACTCACTCACAAGAACTGGCAGAGCTGGCATTTTGTGCCATTAAACAAAGCCATCTAATGAGACTCAGAAAACATTACTTCTCTATCTTGCTGACTGCCCTATGAAACAGCTTATTTCCCCAAAATTGGATGGCTGTGACCCCGTTGACCTATTCCTGTGGGCATTAGGCCAGAGTGCTAAATGTTTTCAGAGAAGTTGGGGGGCAGGGGCGGGGAGAGGCTGAATTGCTTCAGTTGCTTTGCATTCTGCATGGAGGTTCATCATGTTATCTGTTTTTAAATTTGTTATAAGCAGCCCAGAGTTATTTTGAATCCTGTAGAGGGAGGGTAGGAGGGAGGGAGGGGAAGAGGAAAATAATAATAATAATAATAATAAAGTTGGAAGGGACCTTGGAGGTCATCAAGTCCAACCCCCTGCTCAGGCAGGTAACCCTATACCATTTTGGACAAATGGCTGTCTAGTCTCTTCTTAAAAACTTCCAGTGTTGGAGCACTCACCGCCCCTGGAGGCAGATTGTTCCACTGGTTAATTGTTCTAACTGTCAGGAAGTTTCTCCTTAGTTCTAGGTTGCTTCTCTCCTTGATTAGTTTCCATCCGTTGCTTCTTGTCCTGCCTTCAGGTGCTTTGGAGAATAGCTCGACTCCCTCTTCTTTGTGGCAGCCCCTGAGATATTGGAACACTGCTATCATGTCCCCCCTCGTCCTTCTCTTCATTAAACTAGACATACCCAATTCTAGCAACTGTTCCTTATATGTTTTAGCCTCCAGTCCCCTAATCATCTTTGTTGCCTTATGTAAGAATTTACAAACAAGAGTTTAGGTAGTAAAGCAATATTTTGGATGTAATGCTCATAAACAGAATTAGTACCAATGAATAATTTCCAAGTTGAATTGAACTTTGTATCGGGTGTGTTTTTCCCAATATGAAGATAATTTTTTAATATTGATGCCACTTTCACAATGTAATTTGCCCCTTCCCATGGCAATCGTTATACATGATTTGCCATATGGCTACTTTTCAGGCAAGAATATATTATATAGCAATACTTACACCATGGTTTGTAAGAGGACCTTTATCTTTACAAATACCAAAAATTGGTTGAAGTACAAAGAAGGGGAAAGTCAGAATCCAACACCTTGGTATATTTTTCAAGCAGCTTCTTTTCTTTTTTTTTTCTTTTTTTTTTTTTTCTTTTCTAATATGCACAAACAAGAAGAAGTAACGATGCATTGGGGACCTTATTATTAAATTGAAGACAGAAACCTTTAGTACAGGGGTGTCAAACTGATGGCCCACAGGCCGGATACGTCACATGCAGGCCACGCCCACAATACATCACGTGACATGATCGAGTTTGACACCCATGCTTTAGTATTTACTTGTGGACTTCAACTCCCAGAATTCCTCAGCCAGAGTTGAAGTCCCCAAGTCATAAAGTGGCCAAGGTTGAAGACCCCTGCTTTAGTATATAACAAAGTCATTTGTACTGAGCTGTGATGGCGCAGTGCTTAAAATGCAAACTAACTCTGCATTCCACTGCCAGGAGTTCGATTCTGACCAGCTGAAGTTTGACTCAGCCTTCCAGTGTTCCGAGATCGGTAAAATGAGGACCCAGATTGTTGGGGGGCAATATGCTGACTCTGTGAACCACTTAGAGAGGGCTGAAAAACACTGTGAAGCGGTATATAAGTCTATGCGCTATTGCTATTGCTATTGAATGGATGAATGAAAGCAAATATATGTGTCCCAGGGTAATGACGCAGGATCCAATCTGATGAGTCGGTCACCAGGACCAGATGTTTAGACTTTTGAGCTTTTGAACTCGTGCTGGAACCCATCCTCAGGTCTCTCTCACCAGAACATGTGGCTTGGCTAATATAAATATATTTTTGTCCAAAACCTCAGAAGACTAAACCTCTGGTCCCCGTGACTGACCCAGATTGGATCCTGCATCATTTAATGCACTTTGCAGTTCTTTATCAATGTTACAATTAGCTCTAGATGTACAACTAAAGCAACCATAGATTTTAAAACATTAACATTTTAGAAACCACAGCTAATCTTGATAGAAACTTTTTTGCTCATCTTCAAAAGCTTCAATATCTAAATCAACATATGTATTAATACTGCAAAAATGTTACTATAGCTGTATAATCAGTCACAGTTTTGTTCCATACAGTATTAACCTTGTGAACTCTAAAGCTTCCTCCTTCCTTTATGTATTCAAGATGGACAGTGATTAGTATTTATATGTTACTTATATGTAAGAGTGTGGTTCTATACATATGTTGTATATAGTATGTTTAAATGTGTGTTATGTATGTGTGCACTTTGTGAGTAAGCAACTAAATTTCATTTTTAATGTGTGCCATTGTGCCCACAGTAAAAAAAATGACAATAAAGGTTATCTATCTATCTATCTATCTATCTATCTATCTATCTATCTATCTATCTATCTATCTATCTATCTATCTATCTATCTATCTATCTATCTATCTATCTATCTATCTATCTATCTATCTATCTATCTATCTATCTATCTATCTATCTATCTATCTATCTATCTATCTATCTATCTATCTATCTATCATATTACTGCAATCTTAGAGCAGATAACCTTTATTGTCATTTTTTTACTGTGGGCACAACGGCACACATCAAAAATGAAATTTAGTTGCCGGCTCTCAAAGTGAAACACATACATGACACACACCTAAAACATACTATATACAACATATGTATAGACCCACACCCCTACATATACATAACAAATAAATATTAAATACTGTCCATCTTGAATATATAACGGAAGGAGGAAGCTTGAGAGTTCACAAGGTTAGAATAAAATAATATTTTAAAAAGATCAAGATGTATCCATATGACCAAAGCTTCATCTTTTCCCACAAGTGATGCAGATTAAAAAGATGCAGGATGATAGCCTGGTATTTGACTGTTTTGGACACCACCCTAAAATCTGTCCTTCCAATTAACTGAACATTTGTTAATTGAAATATTAACAGAATTGACATTCCCATAAGATAATGTTTTCCTTTTTGTTCTGCTTCTGTGAACGCTACATAGGGAGCAACCTGAGCTGAAAGATTTGCTTGGTTCCATCTTTAGTTAACTACCACTAGTGTAACATTTGTCATTGCTGTGCAGCCTGTCAAAGATGTAAAATAACTTAATTCCAAGAAACAATCTTCTTGGCAAATTGCTCCATAAATAATCCTTTTTTTTTTGAATTTTTTTGCAGTACCTTTTGTATGAAAGATGGTTTTTAAAAAGGGTGAAAAAAAGATTTTTCTCCCCCTCCAAACTAAGGGAAAAGTACAGAAAGCTATTATTTCTCTGAGCCGGCAAAATAATATGACTTTTTAAAAACCATGTTCCATATACAGCGAGCTGATTGTTTTCAGTGCTCTATCGTTCTAACTTTTATTAAGAGATTTGTTTTGTTGACTTGAGCAGAAGGAATTTGGGAAAAGGTCAAAATGGTAGCAACAATCAGGTGATTGAATCTCATCCCCTTTCCCATGCATTGTAAAAAGTGTGGGGCTTTGATTGTGGGATTGTCACCTCTGCCCTGATTATTTGAGCCCCCCTGCAGATACCTTTGAACTGGAGGGAATTAAGGACAGGTCCTTTGTAGTGGTGGCTCCTATTTCACAATGCTCTTTCCAACAAGCCTTATGTAATCTGAAAGTCTGTTTTTATATCCTGCTAATTAATTGAATTAGTTGAAGGACTCACTGGAGAAGAGCCTAATGCTGGGAAAGATTGAGGGCAATAGAAGAAGGGGACGACAGAGAATGAGGTGGCTGGATGGAGTCACTGAAGCAGTAGGCGTGAGCTTAAATGGACTCCAGAAGATGGTAGAGGACAGGAAGGCCTGGAGGAACGTTGTCCATGGGGTCGCGATGGGTCGGACACGACTTCGCAACTAATAACAAAATTAGTTGAAATTGTCCTGCCTTTACCCAAATGAAAGATAGCTCAGAATCTTTGAGGGAAGAACACACATATGTGTATGTGTTTGTTTGTTTATGTATGTGTGTGTATATAAAAAAAGTCCCACTCATCTTTTTCCATTGCTGCACTCTTAAGAAATCAAGCATGCCCCTCCATACTTTATAGTTAAAATATTTAAGAACAAGGTTTTTGTTCAAGAAAAGATAGCATTTTAATAGGCATATTATCGAAAACTGATCTTACTGAATGTGATAATATGTGAATAATATGTGATAGCAATCTTATTATTTTTATACTGCTTCTACATTCTGAGACTCTTTAGGAAGGTGATGGTTTAAAGGGGAAAATGAGATTTTTGTCTGTTTCACTTTTTGTGCCAAATTCTTTTCCATCTATTTTGCTCATCTATTTTTATAATTTATATCAAATTTATATCATACATTAATATCCACGTCTTTATATCTATCTCTTTAACATGTTTTTTCTTTCGTTGGGGATAAATAATTGCAAATAATGCCTTCAGTAAAGCAGGAGGAAGATTAACATTGCCCTAGAAACAAAACTATATTGGTTTCAGGAATGCTATAGAGTATAGACAAAGTGAAAAAAAATTGCTTATTTGCTGCTGTTTTTCATTCCCTTTGCACAGCAATGTATAATAGAAAGTAAAGTCTCCTTTGACTTAAACTCAATACCTGTCAACCTTATAACCAGCTCCAAGTAGTTTTCTTGGCAGCAATCCAGAAATGACTTGTCAATGCCATCTTCCAATAGGGGGTGATTTATTTATTTATTTTACTTTCTTATCTAACTCATAGCACTGGGATTCTTGAGTGGTCTCCCATCCAAATGATGCCTGGATTGATCCTGCTTTCAAGGCCAGTCAAAAATCACAGAACAGTACTGAGAAAGCTAATGATGTACAGGTCAGCTTACAACCATTCATTCGGCAATCATTTGAAGTTATGATGATGCTGAAAAAAAGTGACTGGAGACCAGTCCTCATACTTATGACAGTCACAGCCTCCTCATAGTCATGTGATTCTGATTTGGGTGCTTGGCACCAGGCAGGAGCTGATGATGGTTGCACCATCCCAGCATCCCATGATCACCATTTGCAGCCTTCCCAGCCAGCTTCTCTTAAGCAAAGACAATGGGGGAAACCAAATTGTCTTAACAACCTCATGCTTTGCTTAATGACCATGTCAATAAAGGTCGCAAAATTGGGTGTGGTCACATGATGATTCATTTAACAACCACATCATCTAGCAATGGAAGTTATGGTCCAATTGTGGCAGTAAATCAAGCACTATCTGTAGTTAAGGGAGATATATATATCCCTATAGCAGTGATGGCGAACCTTTTAGAGACCGAGTGCCCAAAAACTGGCCCCGCCCCTGCTCCACCCACTGCCATGCCCCTGCTCCGCCCCCACACTGTCCCCCACCCCACCTGCCCACAGGGCCACTCACAGCCTCCAGGGCCCGCCACAGATCACCCAGGCAGCCCAGCAGCGCCATGGCGGCCACACCCTCTGCCCACACCCCGCAGCATCAACTGTGCACGATGGGGCGTGAGGGCAGAGTCTTGTCTACACTGCCTGGCTGCCATGTCCTTAGCTGCGCTGCTCCACGTGGGCCACGCTCAGGGGCGACTGCTCCAGGGGGGCTGCTGGTGAGGGGGTCATGGGGGGAGGCGAGGCTGGGTCAATGGCACGTGTGCCCACAGAGAGGGCTCCGAGTGCCGCCTCTGGCACGTGTGCCATAGGTTCGCCACCACTGCCCTATAGCTAACTCGGATTACCAAAATGCCATTGGTTCAATGCAAAACTCTTACCAGCAATGTACAATTTCTACTTATACAGTTTTCCACTCAAAGGGGCCTCAAGTTTTAGGAGCTCAGAACAAAGAGGGTTTTTTTTAAGAGCATTTGGTGGTTAATATATCATTGCCATCTTTAGCAGTACTGTTAATATTATGCTTATTTATCACTGTCATTTGGTTCCTTCTGCTTCCTATGATTCTAAGCCTTTATTCTTTGTTTTTTTATTGTGGATGTTTCAGAGTTTTGACTCTATATTGTGAATGTTTTACTATTGATAGTTCTTGCAAACTGCCATGAGTCTGTAGTTGATTTGGTGAGTCTATAAACAGAATAAATAATGACAAAAGGAGTTGAAATCAACAAATGAACGAGAGTGAAAATCATCACTAACACAATTCAGAAGGTTTGGGAACTGGAGTTTCTCATGAAAGGTGGGAAGGAGGGAATGGGAGAATTAAAACAAGAAAAATCAAGATGGAAGCCATGACTCTTTTGTTGTGAAGCAGGTGCCTCTGATGCTTGTCCGCCATTTGGGATACACCAGATCAGGAAACAGACTATGCAAGAAATGTTACAACTCTACTTTATCGATATCAGCTATAATAACAGAATTTTGAAAAGCGCTCACTGTTTCCCTTGCTTTCCACTTATATCAAAGAGAATCAAGGTGGTGTGATTTTGACTTTCTTTCTCATGCTTTCCTGTTTTCCTGGTTAATATTTTGTGAATGGTCTTCTTTGTAGTTCTCTACAATGCTTTTCATAATTTGGAAGTACTATAGGAAAAGGACCTTCTCAGGATGGGTAGGCAGGGCATGTTACAGATCCCATCAATTAGGAATTGTCATCTGGTGGAACCACAAAAAGGGGCCTTCTTGGTGGTGGCCCCTTCTTTATGGAACAACATTCTGCCTGAGGTACGTTTGGCCCCCACGCTGCTGCTTTTCTGAAAGGCTCTAAAAACTAGGCTTTATCAGTGGGCCTGGGGATCACAAATGGAGACGGAGCTGATCCAGTGGCTGATTTGTGTTGTTGCTGCCATCGGGGGGGGGGGGGGGAGGCAGGATAGGGTTTTTTAGTGCACTTTATTGTAGTATGGCTTTTTTAAAAATTGTTTAAATTTTGTAAGCTGCCTGGAGTCACCAATGTATGAGTTGGGCGGCTATATAAATGTAATAATTAAATACAGGTAGTCCTCAACTTAAGACCGCAACTGATCCCAAAATTTCTCTTGCGAAGTGAGACATTAGGGTTAGGGTTAGGGTTAGTGTTAAGTTTTGCCCCATTTTACTATCTTTCTTACCACACTTGTTAAGTGAATCACTGCAATTATTCAGTTAGTAATATTAAGTTGTTAAGTGAATCTGACTTCCCCATTAACTTTGCTTGTCAGAAGGTCACAAACCTCAATGGAATGGAATTTCAATGTTCCCAGGACACTGCAACTGTCATAAATATGAGTCAGTTGTCAAGGGTCTCAATTTTGATCACGTGACCATGGGGATGCCGCAACACTCGTGTGAAAAATAGTCATCAGTCACTTTTTTCAGCGCCGTTGTAACTTCGAATAGACACTAAACAAACTGTTGTAAGTCGAGGACCACATGTAATAAGACCTGTTCTGGATGTCTAATACGGTTATGAATTCCTAGGATTTTAAAGAACATTTTTGCTGGGTTTAATGTCCAAACAAACGCAGGTAAAGATACATGATCTCTTAGGTATTTTTAGTTGTACTCATCTTTATGCAATGATATTACAAACAAATATGTGTGTGTTTAAACTGACTGACCATGCAGCTTTAAAAAAACAAACCGACCTAGAACTAAAAATGTTACCATTTTGTTAATAGGACATTGAGAAATAAAATTGCTTCAGAGGTGTATTAGTTATTGTGCACAATATGATACAGGAGAGTCGAAGAGCTGCATTTAATAATTGTACTTTATAGTTATTATCAATCACTTTAACAACTGCGCTGTTCTAAAGGGGAAAAAAAGTTATTAGCTGCTTATTATTCGCTCAGAGAAGGAGGTGGCGAATGGTGACATGTCTTCCCAGGAGGAATGGGGCAGAGAGAGCAAGGAAGCACTTGGAATTAATTTTGCAACCAAAGTAACATGTATCCAGAGGGTGAGGTCTGAAGTGCATTTTATGGTACAGTAAAAAGATAAAGGTTTTTTTTCCTGCAATGGACTCATTTCTTTTTGGAGCTATATGTAACACATTCGTTCCCAAACTGGTGAGAGGATCCATGGCTCTCCAGAAAATTCCCATGATCCTTGAGACTTTGTCACGTTGGCTGGGCCTGGTGGGAGTTGGTTTCAATAACAGTTAAAGGCCTTACCCTTTAATCTACAGTGACTCAAGTCCTGTTTTTCTTTGAGGCCACAAATGACCAAGCTTAAATTATTTAATTATTATTCAATTGCTTCAGACACATTATGCGAAGGCCCAGCTCTCTGGAGAAGGCTTTAATGCTGGGAAATGTGGAAAGAAGGGTGGGTGGAAGGAAGGGAGGAAGGGAAGAAGGGAGGAAGGGAAGAAAGGAGGGAAGCAGGGAGGGAGGGAGGAGGAGGAGGAGAAAGGAAGAGAAAGGAGTAGTAGGATGAGGAAAAATGATGCACTTAATTTCATGACAATATTTATTGTCTTCTAAACATCGCTATGTGGAAACAATAAAACAAGAAACAGGAAATAATAATTCTAGGAAAGGTAGAAAGAAAGAAAAGAAGAGGATGGCCAGCAACAAGGTGAATAGACTCGATTACAAGGGTGATGGGTGCACCATTGGAAGACCTGAAGGATCAAGTTAAGAAAAGACTATCACAGGGTTGCTAACAGTCGACAATGACTTGATCAAACATAATCAAATATTAGGATGCTGGATCCTCTCAAAATACATAAAGGATTAGATTTTAGTTAGTAGGGCTAAGCCAAGTTGCCGGCATGGAAAATGGAATTTGGGATAAGTGTGAAGTATCTCTTAGTCTTAAGTTGTGTTTTTTTTTTAAGGGTTGTTTGCACATAAAGTTTCAGTTCCTTTCTGGCCTTCCTCAGCCCTCATCCTTCTCTTTATGTTATTCTATTCTTACAGCTTGAGGGGGGGGGGGAAATATTCACATTCATTATTCTAAAAGCTGTCAGTTTTAATAAATTTCTTCCACTTTCTTGTAAAGGTTGCTAGCTTGGAAGCCTCAGCTTATTCTTTTAAAGACATTAACACATCCATGATTTTACAGCCAGCAACAATAATGAACCAAAATTCTGAAATGGAATAAACTGGCAGGAAGCAATCCCAGGGAAGCTGCACTCAGTGTTAGGTTTTGCAAAAGTCTTTAAAACTATTTTGACAAAGTTGCTCTAAGATAACACTGTTCTAGTTGAAGTTCACAAGTCCTAAAGTTGCCATGTTCGGAAACCCCTGCTCTGGACTCACTGTGCTGTGAAGACCTGGCTATTCCATGACCTCCCCAGGTGCTAGGGTCAAGATGCTAATGGAGCTTTGGTGGGGTCAGGTCTTAGGGCTTATTTTCTGGTTAGGTCTTATTTTAAGGGAAATATGGCACTAAATACGTCCATCTGGCTGACGGTCTTAACTGGGGCTTATTTTTGGGGTGCGGCTTATATTATGAGCATCCTGAAAAATCATGCTAGGGCTTATTTCAGGGAAACACAGTATATGGTTTTGCAAAGGTGTCTACAGAATTGGGAGGTAAGGGTAGGGTGGCAATTGAGATGTGTGCCCTGTGATGTTGTGGTACAAACTCAATCAATCAATCAATCAATCAATCAGAATAGAGTTGGAAGGGACCTTGTAGGTCTTCTAGTCCAGCCCCCTGCTCGAACAGGAGACCCCTATACGATTTCCGACAAGTGGCTGTCCAGGCTCTTCTTAAAAATCTCCAGTGATGAAGCAGCCACAACTTCTGAAGACAAGATGTTCCATTGGTTAGTGGACTAACCAGTCAACTCATTTCCTTATGTGTAAAAAGATGGTGATTTTATCACGATGCATGGTTTTTCATGTTGGTTTCTGATTTTGTACCATCATCAAAATGATTTTGGCAGTGTCAAAAAGTTGTATGCCTCTATCTTAAATTGTCTACAACAAGTTACCATTTTTTCTGATCTCCTTCCGCTTTCTTGGTTTTAAATCCTTTCCCTCTGGAGCCAAGATGAAAAAGAAAAAGAAAAAAGGCAGCCTCACAATACATATTAACGAATTATTTGAAAAAAGGCCTCCAGAATGTTTGGTTTTACACCATTAGTTAGCAGCTCCAACATAATAAAATAGCGAAGATGGAATTGTTAATTTGTGCTAATGGTTAACGGCAAATTGTTTCTATAGCAGCGTTGACACCAAGTTGGTGTGTCCCCTGAAATATTTGTTGTTGTTGTTTTTAAAAAAGATCCAAAGCAATAACAGGTATTAATGAAAATGGAAACAGGTTTAATATAGCATAAAATAGAAAGAAGTGAGGTCATGCTTAATGCAGCATAAATGAGGAAAAAGTGAAGCATTTTAAAATACTTAGAAGAGATAATTATTAATACTTGATGAAAAACAACATCAATGAACTGGTAAAACTTCAGTTTGACAATTTAACAGCATTGCAAGCTGTTCGGCCTGATAGTAGCCACTTAATGTATATTTTAAAGATGTTGCTCAAGGATATCTGAAGCCATCTTAGGACAGTTGGAAAATTTTGTTTGGTCTTTCTTCATTTTGAAGGGAATATAATTCACCCTTTCCAGACTGCTACGCAGCCTGTAAGAGAATGATCCTCTGAGTTTTGCCTATTCTCAGATTATGCAACTCTAACCTCAGCTCAGCATTACATACAAAACAGAATGCAGGTTTCTTTGCTTTATTTTTAATTGTATGATAATGTGGAAATTGGATAGAACACATGAATGAGTGCCTGCAAATATGAAAATGAACCAAAAATGCCAGGAACATAGCAGCAGCTGATATTCCTGGTTAATTGCCTTAATGGTTATTAGATCATTAAATTATTAATGCTTTTGACTGACCCCTTACTACTTTAGTTTTCCCAATGGCTGATAGCCATTTTATTTCAGGTAATTTTATTTACTAGATTTATAAGCAACGTTTATTCAAGGCTTCTTTCTTTCTTTCTTTCTTTCTTTCTTTCTTTCTTTCTTTCTTTCTTTCTTTCTTTCTTTCTTTCTTTCTTTCTTTCTTTCTTTCTTTCTTTCTTTCTTTCTTTCTTTCTTTCTTTCTTTCTCTGCAGGTTTCTTGTCAAGATTTCAGAAATGGCTTGCTATTCTCCCAGAGGCTGAGAGGGAGTGAACTGGCCCAAGGTCACCCAGTTGGCTTTGTGTCCAAGGTGGGACAAGAACTCGCAGTCTCCTGGTTTCTAGCCTGCTGCCTTAATCACAACACCAAACTGGTTCTCAGATATGATGATTCCTCCTCCCATTTTTACCACCCATCACTCATGGAGCTTGAATGGATGAAGATGGATTAGAACATGAATCCCAGATTCTAATCCAATATCTTCACCGTTCTACCACACTGGTTTCTGGGCTGAAATAGAATAAAAATCCAATGGCCACCTAGTGAACTTCTGCAGTTAGCTTTCGTCAGCATTTGCTGACATCGTCAGAGTTCTAGCTAGGATTGAGCATCCCGTTCTTATAGTCTCTGTAACGCCAATCGTTTGGCTAATGAACGTGTTACCGGTCTATTCGGCTCCTGCCCCCCCCCTAGTTAATTGCTCTATGTTGTTTCCGTTGTGCTCATTGACAGCTGTTTGAATTTTGGCGCTCTGCTCCTCTCCTCGCGCCCCGCCCATGCGGAGTGTGCGTTCTGCCGCACACAGTCATCTTGCCGCTTTTCTGACATTTGCATATGCGATGCTGCCGTTTCAGCTGGTTGTTCTTTCTTGCTGTCATCGTCCCTGTCCATGTTGATTCCAAGTCTTTTGCTGTCACTCATTGGCGTCGTCTGCCTCCTCTCGATCATTTGCTGTGACCCTAAGTCCATTGAGGAAGGGTTACGATCCTCTGTTGACCTGCTTGTATCAGTGAGGATCTGTGGCTGTTTCATGCTTGCAGTTTTCTTATTTAAAGATATCTGCCGGCATAATGTCTGATAAGCTGGTAACAGTTCAATATACATATACACACATATATTTCACCAGACTCAAACCCAAACCCATCCCATAGACGAAATGCAACCATCATCCAGAATCCACACCACGGCGGCATCACCAACTGCTGCACCCCCCGCCGACCCCCACACAAAGCAAACTGACACATGCCATGAACACATGGCCAGACCGCAAACTCGGAGCCAAACCAAAGCCCGTGATGTTACATCACAGCCATCTACTCAGGACATTACATCACAGAACTCAGGAGGTTACATCGCAAAGGCTCAGTATGTTACAACGCAGCCTACCTCCCATGATGTGGCAGCACAGGACTCAGGATATCACTACAATAGAGCTCAGAATGTTACCACACAGCCCATTACCCAGGTACAAAAGAACAATGGGCACACAGCCAGCACCTCAGCCACACAGGATGTTACCAAACAACTGACTAATTTGCTTACATCAATTCCATCTTCCAATCAAGATGTAACAACACAGCCAACCAACCCGCTTACAGCTACAAAGCCAACATGCCACCCCCCCCTCCAATATTTATAGAAGGACGGCAGCTCCAATCACACTTTGCTCGCACAAGCATGAAGCCGAAGACACCAGCCTGAAGATGGCGAGTGGGACCTCGTCGAAACATCGCCAAGATACTCTCAATCTTACACGGGAAAAGACCCGAATACGCCAAGACCTGCATATATATATATACCTATATATGCAGATATATGATACATACACACACATACATGCTTAAACAGCTGAAAAGTAATCTTCTTCACCTTGGTCCAGGTGATGGCAAATATATATAAGAACTCCTTAATGGGCAATGAGACTACTTAGCAGTAAGACTAACTTTATTATGACAGCAAAAGAGTAGGAAAGCCTCAGGAAGGCTGTGCAGTCCGGAAGCTGTCTGCTATACATGGTCTTCAGCTGTCTTGCTACCCCTTCAAAAAGTTGTTAATAACGATATTGAAAAGAGCCAGCTCTAGGAGTGAATGAGAGCTATAACAGTATTTGTTTTTTTCCCCTTCAGTGTTAGGAAGAACCACTAATGAGTTGACTGGAGCACTCTGTAAGGAAGAAAAATAGGGCAAGCAGATTTTAAATAAATAGCTGTCTGAAGAGCACGGTGAGACAGGAATGCAAAGGAGATTAAGGACTAATTGACATCCCCCAATGGGACCTCTTTAATTTAGTTACACAAGTCTTCTGGCTTTGTCTTGGAAGATTTCTAAAAATCCCATCTCCATTATATAATATCCACTGCCAAGTACATGATATGAATACTTATTGATCTATGGCATGAGAAAAAGAAGGGTCAGTGTGATCTCCTGCAGGGACTTAATTCATCAGCATTAGTGCTATGGAGTCACAGTAAATGGCAGAACCTAACCAGCGTTGGGCTGATCTGGAAAAATGCTGAGTAGGGTTGGATCTGTTTAGGGTTAGGATGGGAAACTATTAGGGAATCCCATGGCTTTAGTGTAGGCTGTAAGTTTAAAAAAAAAAATCAGAAGAAAGCAATGGCCAACCCCTTCTGTATTATTACCAGCAAAAGATCTGGAAGTCTCCATATAGTCACTAAGAATTAATTTCATTGTCCATCTTCTATTTATTTGTGTTACCGATATTTATACAGAGCAAAATTTAACTCAGCCTTCCATCCTTCCGAGGTGGGTAAAATGAGGACCCAGATTGTTGTGGACAATGCGCTGACTCTGTAAACTACTTAGAGAGAGAGCTATAAAGCACTATGGAGTGGTATATAAGTCTAAGTGCTATTGCTACTACACTACAAGGTGACTCTGGGGTGGCTTACAAATTATCAGAACAGGCGAAAAATAATTTAAAAAATTAAAATGATATAATGAAATATATAATGATATAAATGAATTATGTGACTATATAAAGATATAATGAAAGAATGATAAAGTTGACAGACATCCCAAACCTTAAAAAAAGAATCCACTCAACCATAAATCTAGAAATAAGCTTGGAAACTTCTCGTATGTTGATATCAAGAAGGCTAAAAGTATAAAAGTAACAACAACAACAACAACAACAACAACAACAACAACAACAACAACAACAACAACAACAACAACAACAATAATAATAATAATAATAATAATAATAATAATAATAATAATAATAATAATAAATAATAATAATAATAATAATAATAAGTGGAAGGGACCTTGGAGTCATCTAGTCCAACCCCCTGCTCAGGCAGGAAACCCTATACCATTTCAGACAAATGGCTGTCCAGTCTCTTCTTAAAAACTTCCAGTGTTGGAGCATTCACCACTTCTGGAGGCAGGTGTTGTTCACCACTTCTGGTTACTGTTAGTTCTAACTGTCAGGAAGTTTCTCCTTAGTTCTAGGTTGCTTCTCTCCTTGATTAGTTTCCATCCGTTGCTTCTTGTCCTGCTTTCAGGAGCCTTGGAAAATAGCTTCACTCCCTCTTCTTTGTGGCCGCCCCTGAGATACTGGAACACTGCTATCATGTCCCCCCTCGTCCTTCTCTTCATTAAACTAGACATACCCAATTCCAGCAACCATTCCTTATATGCTTTGAATCAGATGCAAATGCACCACTTTGCAAAGGAAAACAACAGATGTCAACTAACCGCTGTGTCTTGCTCCAATAACACTGATAAATGAATCTTCCAAACAACCCTTTGTAGAAACATCTGACAATGCCAGATTATCCAGCTCTATTAAATTACCAGTAATTAAACAACTAATACCAGTAGCGCATCATGTTTTTGCTTTTTGAACAATACAACCATGACTTGTGAACAGAAGTGAAAAATGCATTCTGCACAGCTCTTAATCTATGAAATATTTAATAGCAGCACTTCAGATCCACCTGGAAATCATATCAATAATTGGATGATCCATTCAGCAGTCATAGCACAAGGTGTTTGGTTGCAAGTAGAGATGGAGTGAGTTGCATTTGATAAAGATCTTTTAGAGACCTGATGGATTTTGCCATGGCAATATTTATTATAGGGTTCAGAACACACTTATCTTTTTAAGATACTGGCAGGCAAAGATTATCACATTCTCTAACTTTGTGGCTCAGAGATAGGATATGATGGCATTGGACCGATAGTAGACCCTACAATAGGTAAGGAACACATTTCAGAAAAAAGAGATTGAAATTGAGATTGAAAAGAAGAGATACAAAGATAAGACAGGTCTATCAGAAATGTTGTTGCCCTTTCCTGGAATGTAGTGGAGCTGACTGTGAGGTGCTGAGGTCTAATAAAAACATTAATTCAAGAGTCTTTGCCATAAACTAGATTCCATAATAAGATAGATGTCAATAAGATAGATGTAACCATTCTGGATAAGGGACTGGGAGAGTGGATTAATGGTAAAACTAAGGATCTCTCTCTCAATTCAAATATTATTTATGTATTTAGTTTATATAGTTTTTATTATTTTTTTTATTATTGTAAGCCACCCAGAATTAGCTTGAGGTAAGATGGGTGGCCTATAAATTTTATAAATAAATACATATAAATAAATAAATGCCTTCAAGACCTTCCAATTGAGGCAAACAATAGTGATGTCATGGTTCCGGTAGACGAGACCTTTCTAACAGTATGCTCAATCCCCCCAATCTAACCGGTAGAAATGAACTTGGTTCCCACGGGACAGAGAATTGTTTAGACTAGCAGAAAACCTATACCATCCTCCTCCCATTCTTGTGGCAATCTAGAACAAGCAAGATGGCTTCAGCCAGGTTCGCTGTAGAGTTGACAAGTGATCTGAATGCAAGCACCATTCTGATATGAGGAAAGAATTAAGGTCACTAAACTATCATCATCCAATGAATCACCATTACTTTATTTATTTATTCATTTAGCATACGGTACACAGGGCCAGGGAGTCTACAATGTTTACACAATAAAAATTCTGGCAGGCAATCGCTAGTCCCTTTCTGACACTGGTGCTCCACCAGGGGGTGAACTAGCTCAGGACTAGCTGACCAGCAATGCTCTAGAGCAGGGGTAGGCAACCTTAGCTCTTTTATGACTCGTGGACTTCAACTCCCAGAATTCCTGAGCCAGCCATGCTCGCTCAGGAATTCTGGGAGTTGAAGTCCACGAGTCATAAAAGAGCCAAGGTTGCCTACCCCTGCTCTAGAGGAAGTCAGATAATTTGAGGCTTTCCTTTGCCTGTCTTCTGCTGATTGCATACAGGCAGATCCAACACTGGTTCCTGTTCCCCGTGCAGAACCCAGCTAGCATTTTCCACTATCGAAATGGTGGTACCTATTTATCTACTCGCAGATGGTATGCTTTCAAACTGCTAGGTGGACAGGAGCTAGAGACAAGTGACAGGAGCTCACTCCAACCTGCGGTACTGGGCTTGAACACTGGAGCGCTGACCATTTCTAACCAACAGATTCAGCATCAGTAAGCTGCTGCACCACAGTGTCCCCTTTTATTACTTCCTCTCCATGATGTTTTTTTTACATAAACAGCAATGGGGAGCTAGGATTGAGGGTGGATACCATGGGGCTGCCTTTTGTGGCATGTTCAGTATCTAGATCTGGAATGAAAGTCATTCCATTAGATGACATGGATAGGTGGGAACAAGATGTGAAAATTGAAAATTGAGAAAAAGTAATAGGGCCCTCAATTTGGACACCCCCAAATAAAGGAATATGATGTAAGTTGGTGAAGATTTGTTTATTTCAACATATGGTTTAAGCTCATGTCTATTCATATGTTCATACGGAAAAGGAATGAATAAGAAAGTGAAGGTGATTTGACTGTTTATAAAGGAATTAAGAGAACTGAGAGAATTAAGAAAAGATACAAAGGAAATGGGACAGACCCTTTTTTGCAGCATGCAATGTGGATTTTGAAAAAAAAGGTCATGGAAGAATCGAAAAGTGAAGATACTAAACTGAACGTAAAAGAATTGTTGGATGTGAGAGTTAGCTATGAATAGGAATCATGAAACAGATTAATCTTCAGACAGAGTGAATGGAAAGTGAATATACAAGTAGTGTTGATATGGAATAGATGCTACTTGTAAACAGAATGAAAAGAATTAGATTCCAGAGTGACATAGAAGAATGTAAGAGATCATTTTGTAAAATGATGAGCTAGAAGAAGCTGAGTATGAGGCAAAAATGCACATTAAAGAACAATTGCTGCCAGTGTGAGTATGAAAGAAATATATTCCATAATATGAATAATACAAGAAAGGGGAAATGTTGGAGCTGGAGAGGGCAAAAGGGAGTCTGTCCCAGGGAAATTGGAGGCTGTGTCTTACAACACCGAATCATTTTGTTTTTCTGTTAAGAATTACTCCATTTTTTCATTCCTCTTTTTACTATTTGAACATGTCTACAGTCTTGGGAAGATGATATTGTATGTCTGTTTATGAACTCATGGTGCATGGTGGCACAGTGGTTAGAATGCAGTATTGCAGGCTGACTCTGCTCACTGCCAGCAGTTCGATCCTGACCGGCTCAAGATTGACTCAGCCTTCCATCCTTCCAAGGTCAGTAAAATGAGGACACAGATTGTTGAGGGCAATATGCTGACTCTGTAAACCACTTAGAGAAGGCTGTAAAGCACTATGAAGTGGTATATAAGTCTATGTGCTATTACTATTATGTGGTCAGGGTTTAAAGCTGAGCTTTAGTAACTATATATTTTTTTGCATTTTCATTTGGACTTGATCTTGTGTATTTTCTTCATTTTCTTTTTGTAGAGCAAATAAAAATAAACACAAAAAGGCTAAATAAGGAACGTCCAGCAGAATGGATAGAAGCAGAAACAGAAGTGATGAAATAATAAAACAGAACAGAACAGAACAGAATAGAGCTGGAAGGGACCTTGGAGGTCTTCCAGTCCAGCCCCCTGCTCAAGCAGGAGAACCTATACCATCTCAGACAAGTGACTGTCTAGCCTCTTCTGAAAAAAATCCAGTGATGGAGCGCCCATAATTTCTGGAGGCAAGCTGTTCCACTGGTTAATTGTCCTCACTGTTAGGAAGTTTCTCCTTAATTCCAGGTTGCTTCTCAAATTGTTTGAGGTGAAGCTGAAGTCAGAGAATGCCAGAAGGAGCATTTTTTGAGATTTATAAAAGAATTATCCTATGTTGTGGACTGGAGTTTAAAGGAATGCTATAAACTTGTACATATGCTAGAAGGGAGAACCAGGATACAAAAAGTGTCTCTAACAACTTGTCACCGTCCAGAAATTAGATTCCAGAATCCTTTTTGTCTAATATTACGTGCCCTTGAGAAAAATGCTTATAATTTATGTTTTTACAAGGTTCAGATTTTTGTAACGTAAATATATTTTGCAGGCCAGTTTATAATTAATAGAAATTAAATATAAACTGCCTCTTTAATTATTCCCAATGCATATATTTTCTTTCTCTCTCCACTCACATACTGACCAAATATCACGATTCAGTCAGAAGGAGAAGGTAGAGGGTGGAATTGAATTTAAAAAGAAAGAAAACACCTGCTTTCATATGAAAGGTATGTATAATGAGCAGAAGTGTGAAAAAAAGAAAAAAAGAAAAAAGAGTGATGCTTCCATCTCCTGAAATAGGTCAAGGAAGTGTTTAGGTTAGTTAAGGTATGTCTAGTGAGAAAATACTATACCAAATAAATATATGCATTTTTCATATAATTTTTTGTCATAAATAGCTAAATGAAATCAGGGTGGATTCTCAGAATGTACATTAAGAAGTGCGATGAAGAAAGGTATCCATTGGCAGCCTTGCTGGAGAAATTCATTAGCCCCAGAATAGTAGATATAGATATAATAGTAGAATAGGCCCCACAGTCACAGTTTAGTGATGGTATTTGCCCCACTTATACAGGGTGTCTGCACATCTACCATGGCCAATGTGAATTTGGTTCAGTATTGTTCACATCACACAGGGCTGGTCAAATCCAGGTGGATTTTCCAGGAAGCTTATGAAGTAGGAATAGATACATGGCTCTGGACAATATTTATTAGTTGGATTCAAGAGCTTAAGAGAACTTATTTGTGGATCTCTCATCATTATATCTCCACAACAAGAGGTAGGATGCATTGAGAAAATGTATCTGGTCCAAACGTAGGTTATATGCTAATGATATGATGCAACAACGGAAGGGTATCATCATGTCCATGTTCCCTTTGAGATCTTTCTCCATGTGGATTGATCACTATGTGATGCGGGATGCTGGGAATAAGGACTTGGGAGTGATCCATCAACATTCTTCTCATAATGTTATGACAGTAAGCAAATAATATCAGGGACAGCACCGACTGCAGAAAAACGAGTTTGTGTATTTGAGTAGCAGACCAAAGCATCTCACAGACCAGATGCTAAAAGAGAACAATTGTTCTTCGAACAAGCCGCGAACAAAAGATTGTCACGCTGTATTAACTGCATATTTATATATTCATTCTGATTCAAAATGGATTGCTTGCTAATGAAACAATGGGCAATAGGACCATTGCCTATTGGGTGCCTTAAGCCCAAAACATGAGAATATTTCCTGAATGAAAAAGTGAAGGTGGCACAATGTAATAACCAACAGTGCAATCCACCTAAAGAAGCTGTTGCAATTAGATTGCCTCATTGAACTATTTGCCTTGTATACACGAAAGCCAATATCTTTCTTCACCACCATTCCCAAAGATGCAATACTAATAGCTATAGTATAATTCAAGATTAGTTGGGAGCTTCACACTTCATCAGCCGAGCTATAAATCCCAGGTTCCTAGCCATCACAATAAATTATAAAGGATGCTGGGAGCTATATTCTTTTTGTCTGTATATTTATTCAATTTATATCACAGGGTTCCTCCAGGAGCTCAAGGCAATACAAATAACATTCCCTAACAACAAATGAAGGTAAATATATATGTCCCAGGATAATGTTGCAGCGTCCAATCTGAGTCAATCACCGGAACCAAAGGTTTATTCTTTCAAGCTTTTGGGCTTGTGCTGGAGTCCATCCTCAGGGAACTTCTCTCTGTCCAGAATCTGTTCACTGGGCTGTTCTAAGTATTGCATTTGTATGGTTCCTGGTTGAGAGTAGCTTTAACTTGTTAATTAGGGTGTTGATGGCTGGTTATTAAGCCATAATTGTTGTTTCCTTGTGTCACTGCTCTCTTGGCTCCTAAGTACCTGATAGGCAGGTGGTAAATCAGCACTCCTAAGACTGACAAGGGGCCCATTTCCCAGGCTTTAATCAGCCAGAGAAATGATTGAAACGGGCCCCTTGTCAGTCAATAGCAGTGCTGATTTAACCACCTGTCAATCAGGCACATAAGAGCCGAGGGCAGGCAGCATAAGGAAACAACAATTAATGTCTTAATAGCCAGCCATCAACAACCTAATTAAGACCTAAAGCTACACACAACCAGGAACCATATAAATACAATGGGTAGAACAGCCCAGTGCATATCTTCTGGAAAGAGAGAAATTTCCTGCTGATGGGCTCCAAGCCTCAAAGCTTGGAAGAATAAACCTTTGGTCCTGGTGACCAACTCAAATTGAACTCCCTCACTTCGCAATATCAGTACACTGGCTAAAGAGTGGAGTTTCTTGATTGATTCTCAATAGTAGTAACTGTGAGAGGGATCTTGGAGTCCTAGTGGACAATCACTTAAATATTAGCCAGCAGTGTGCTGCAGCTGCCAAAAAAGCCAACACAGTGCTAGGCTGCATTAAAAGAAGAGGGAATCAAACTATTCTCCAAAGCACCTGAAGGCAGGACAAGAAGCAATGGACGGAAACTAACCAAAGAGAGAAGCAACCTAGAACTAAGGAGAAATTTCCTGATAGTTAGAACAATTAACCAGTGGAACAACCTGCCTCCAGAAGCTGTGAATGCTCCAACACTGAAAGTCTTTAAGAAGAGACTGGACAACCATTTGTCTGAAATGGTATAGGGTTTCCTGCCTGAGCAGAGGGTTGGACTAGGTGACTCCAAGGTCCCTTCCAACTTATTATTATCATCATCATCATCATCATCATCATCATCATCATCATCATCATTGATGTAGAAGACGACCAGGCTGAGCTTGAAAGAGATATCAAACACATAATCAGTCTTGAGTCCTTCGCACCCACAAGAGATCTAAGTCCAGCCCATCTTCAATTCCATTGACTGTTATCTTCCTCCAAATTGGTTTGACTGTTAGTAATTCAGATTCTTGTAAGAGAGGATTAGCATACAATAAGCCTATATCCATTTGAACTGCCTGGACTCCTGATTTCCTGCCCTTGACACAAGGTCTTCTTTCTCCTTCCTGCAACTGTTAATGGGAGAAGCCAGGTAGGACCTGATAGTACTTTTCTAAGAAGGCGGCATGGCCAGTTCAATAACTGATCTCATGGGGCAACCATCCAGTTTCATCAGCTCCTAATAATGGACATTGCCCAATATGCAATATTGGCGAATATCTGTAGCTTGAGTGTAGGATGAGGGTGAAGGTTCATTCTCTGAGCTTGTGGGTGAGTTTCTGAATGTTTCATTATCAGTCTAGATAACATTTTTTAGCGGAGTTTAGGGGATGTCAGTATTCTTCTGTATCATCCTTTGCAGACCCTCTGTGCCACAATAGACAACTTCCAAATGATGTGGGATAAACATCACATCAATTAAAAACCAGGATGCATGAACACTGGCTGGCAGTCAAATGCCATGATCTCAAATCCTTAATCTCTACACACACCATCACCAAACGGCACCAATTTGATTGGAGCAACACAAAAATAATCAGCCACGCTACCACCCGCCATCTGCGAGAGTTCACCGAAGCCTGGCACTCCACAAGCAATTCCATCAACAGATACATTGAACTACAACCAGCCTACGAACCCGTCAGAATCCAAATCAACCACACAGCCAACCAGAGAGAAGCACCGACCCTCAACCAACCCACCCAAGCCCCCCCATCAGCTGTTCACCTCCCAATGACCCTCACCCGATCTAACCTACCCATCACAAGACCTATCAAAAGACTCTCACTGATGACTCATACCTGACCCATCACAAGAACCATTACAAGACCCTCACTTGACACACCCACACCCATCACAAGATCTACTGACCCTATGAAGCCTTATTAAGAGAAGAACACGGACACTGACATCCTTTAAATTCCACTGGAGATGTTACCTAGCCTCAGTGGTGGGATTCAAATATGTGAACAACCAGTTCTCTGTGTGGATGCCGCTTCTGGAAGTCCATTCTGGGCCTGGGCAACAAAAAATTAGCTACCGGTTCTGCCAAAGTGGTGCGAACTAGCTGAATCCCACCGCTGCCTAGCCTGGTAACAAAACATTCAGAAACAAATACACCTTCACCCTCACTGTCAATATGCCAAGGCCTCATGCCAAACCTATTACAAAAAGCTACCAATCCAGTGTCCATTAGGAATACGTTGAATTTGCAAAGTTCCTTTCTACCCAGCTTGGAAATGGCTTTTTCAAACATTACAGTAATGAAGCAACTATCATGCTGAAGGGTTTCTAACCCATCAACCTTCCCCGTGGAGTAGATGTTGCGAGGTTATTTGGAAGCTGCCTGTTGTGGCACACCAGGTCTACAAAGGATGAAAAATCATGTAATTGGGAAAATTAAATTTGTGTGGCTCCATAAGATTCATCAGCATCCTGTCCAGCCTTATTAAAGAGACACAAAAAGCCATAAAAAGCTCAGACACCTGTTTCAGGGAAGATAATATGATGCTCATAAGCTGCAGGCAGAATGAAAATTTAGGGGAAACCTCTGTCACTCATTCATTGGAACAGGAACTATATTTTCTCCTCTTTAAAAAAAATGTGACATGTTCCTAAAACAGGTCATGACTTCAAAATTCAGTTCATCTCTTTGTTTTGTTTTTATAAGCCTTCTGGAAGTATATCCCTTTCTCAGTTTATACAGGAGAAGACAGGCAAAGCCTGGAGGAGTAGACAAGAGAGGAATCGGCCTGGAGTCCTTACATTCCCACAAGCAACCCAAGTGAAGCCCTCCTTGAATTCCATTAATTCTTATGTAGCACTAAGTTGGTGCTACATGGAATTCAAGAAGGGCTTGACTTGGGTTGCTGTGGGAGCATAAGGACTCCAGACTGATTCCTCTCTTGACTCCTTCTCCAGGCTCTGCCTCTCCTCTCCTAAGTGCTAGCCATTAGTTGACTAGATTTTTTTGTGTGTAGACATGAACAATAAATCATTTCACAGTTACAACCTTTGTAGCATATCCATGATCATGTGATCAAAATCCAGATGCTTGGCAACTGGTTCATACTTATGATCATTGATGTGTCCCAAGGTCATATGATCCCCTTTTGCAACCTTCTGAGAAGCAAACTCAATGGGGAAGCCAGATTTACTTAACAATTGTGTTACTAACTTATCAACTGCAGTGATTCACTTAACAACTGTGGCAAGAAAGGTCATAAAATCAGGCAAAATTCACGTAACAAATGTCTCACTTAAAAATAGACATTTTGGGCTTAATTGTGGTCGTAAGTCGATGACTACCTGTAGGTATTGATGCAAATTAACTAATTGTTTTCATGGTGTTCTATTCATTAAAATGTTGTTATTAAGTTCATTTTCCCATGGAATTTAAGGATAATGTATGTGGGAAGGTGTATTTTATCTTTACAAGAACAACTATGTGAATTATGCTAGACTGAGAGGTAGCAGATGACTAGTCATCCAGGAACTCTTCCATAGCAAAGTAGAAACTTGAAACAGAGTGTCTAAAGTTCCAACCCAGCTCTTTAGTATACAACCCTTTTGATAGGCCAAGATGAATACAAGTTGATGGGTGAGATGTAGGGTGAAAAACAGAAATCAGAAGTAAAGTCAATTTGCAGAATCCTTGCTATGTTAAATAGGTCTGGTCAACCAAAAGGAATAAGCTGAAGGTAGAAGCCCAAATGATAATGAGCTGCTATGAGATTAATCTATTTTTGTGCATATGAAAAGTGTTAAAGATTCCAGCAGTGACTTCCTGCAGGGCATATGTGCAGCTTTCTCGGCAACTGATGCCTAAGGGCTGCCACAAAGAAGAGGAGGGTAAGCTTATTCTCCAAAACACCTGAAGGCAAAACAAGAAGCAAAGGATGGAAACTGATCAAGGAGAGATTCAACCTAAAACTAAGGAGACTTTCCTGATAGTGAAAACAATCAGTGGAACAGCTGGCCTTTAGAAGTTGTGGGTGCTCCAACACTGGAGGCTTTTAAGAAGACAACCATTTGTCTGAAATGGTAGGATTTCCTGCTTGCGCAGGGAGTTGAACTAGATAGAAGACCTCCATGGGCAGGGGACTTGATTAGAAGATCTCTAAGGTGTTTTCAAATCTAAGGATTCTATGCTAGAGTTAAAAGAGTTCAGGTCATAAAATGCTGAGTGCAGAAATCTGTACTAAAACATGGTTGTCCACCTCTTCATATTGAACAAATGGAAGGTTACCACATCTCTAGTTTAAAATTCTGCTCTTGATTGACTTTAAAAAAAAAAAAACCTTAAATCTGTTTCCTTATAATTCAAGCCTGTTGTTTCCTTAAGACGTCCCCCCATGCAGTAGTCATCAAATTAAAATAAATGGTTGTGATGACGACTCACAAAAAATGAAAGGGGAAAGAAGAATCAATGACCTTGGAAGGGAAATTCCTTTTCTACTTTCCACTTTAATATGACAATAAGAGATTGTTGGCTTGAGCTACTGAGATCTTGAATCAAGTATTTCCTTTGTCAGGAAGTTTAATTAACACATTCACACTCTCTAAGCTTAAAAGTCCCACACAAGATTGTTGTAAGGATAGCTGCTACATCTGCCATCCTGCAACAAAGAAATTCTTCTCTCTATAGCTAGTCCTTGACTTATGACCACAATTAAGCCCAACATTTCAGTTGCTAAGCAAGACAGTTGTTAAGTGGGCCATTCCCAATTTTACAACCTTTTTGCTACGATTGTTAAGTAAATCACTACAGTTATTAAGTGACTCATGCAGTTGTTAAGCAAACCTGCCTTCCCCCATTGGCTTTCTTGTCAGACGTTCCCTAGAAAGTTTGCAAATGACAATCCCAGCACCCATCATGAATGCAGGCTAGTTGCCAAGCACCCAAAATTTGATCATGTGACTATGAGGATGCTGCAACGATCTTGTAAGTGTAAGAACTGGTCATAAAAGATCTGGACAGACTTGAACACTGGGCACTATCTAACAAAATGAAATTCAATGGTGAAAAAAGCAAGGTTCTACATTTAGGTGAGAAAAACCAAATGTACAGGTATAGTATAGGGAGTACCTTGCTCAATAGTAGTAACTGTGAGAGGGACCTCGGAGTCCTAGTGGACAATCACTTAAATATGAGCCAGCAGTGTGCTGCAGCTGCCAAAAAGGCCAACACAGTGCTAGGCTGCATTAACAGAGGGATAGAATCAAGATCACGAGAAGTGTTAATACCACTTTACAATGCCTTGGTAAGGCCACACTTGGAATACTGCATCCAGTTTTGGTCACCACGATGTAAAAAAGATGTCGAGACTCTAGAAAGAATACAGAGAAGAGCAACAAAGATGATTAGGGGACTGGAGGCTAAAACATATAAGGAACGGTTGCTGGAACTGGGTATGTCTAGTTTAATGAAGAGAAGGACGAGGGGGGACTTGATAGCAGTGTTCCAATATCTCAGGGGCTGTCACAAAGAAGAGGGAGTCAAGCTATTCTCCAAAGCGCAGGACAAGAAGCAACGGATGGAAACTAATCAAGGAGAGAAGCAACCTAGAACTAAGGAGAAACTTCCTGACAGTTAGAACAATTAACCAGTGGAACAACCTGCCTCCAGAAGTGGTGAATGCTCCAACACTGGAAGTTTTGAAGAAGAGACTGGACAGCCATTTGTCCGAAATGGTATAGGGTTTCCTGCCTGAGCAGGGGGTTGGACTAAATGACCTCCAAGGTCCCTTCCAACGTTATTATTATTATTATTATTATTATTATTATTATTATTATTATTATTATTATTATTATTATTATTATTATTATTATTATTATTATTATTATTATTATTATTATTATTATGTCACTTTTTCATTACCGTTGTAACTTTGAACAGTCATTAAAATGAATGGCTGTCAATTGAGGACTACCTGTATTTAAATTTCAGTTCTCCTTTCTCTGGGAATGGGATCATTTGCTTTAGGGTTCTTTGAAAGGAAGAAGGAAATTTTGGAGACATTTTCAGGGGTAGGGTGGAGTGTGCCTGCACTCAGTTAATGAGAAAGTCAACAAAGGTGTTCCTTTGTGTTAGTGTTTTATTGCTCCTTTTGTAAACATCTTGTGGTTTGCAGCCTCCAGGATTTTCCATAGTTCAGGTGGATCCCAAAAGATTTTAGTGTTCCTCTACAAGGCCACTTCCTACCTGTACATTTTATGGTATCTTTCATGGTTCTATACTTTGAATATATGTGTACCACAAGGGTTTTTTTTTCAATGGTGATGCTACTGGGATGGAATGTAGTGAGGAGACAGTATTGCAGGCTAACTCTGCTGACTGCCAGCAGTTCGATCCTGATGGGCTCAAGGTTGAGCCTTCCATTTTTCTGAGGCCGGTAAAATGAGGACCCGGATTGTTGGGGGCAATATGCTGATTCTGTAAACCGCTTAGAGAGGGCCGTAAAGCACTGTGAAGCGGTATATAAGTCTGTGCTATTGCTAGATTCCCAAGAGGAAGGGGTACATTGCAGAAGACTAAGAGGCAACTCAGCTTGGATATTTTGTGTGAGAGAAAGAGGGTGAAGAGAGCTCCTTCCTAATAGTTCACAGTTAGTCCTTGACTTACAACAGTTCATTTAGTGACTGTTTGAAGTTACAACAGCATTGGAAAAAAAAGTGACTTATGACCATTTTCCACACTTACAACATTGCATCATCTCCATGATCAAAATTCAGGCGCTTACAGCATTAGGTTCATATTTATGATACTAGCAGTGTCCCAAGGTCACGTGATCCCCTTTTATGACCTTCTGACAAGCAAAGTCAACGGGGAAGCCAGATTCACTTAACAACCATGTTACTAACTTAACAACTACAGTGATTCACTTAACAACTGTCTCATTTACTAACAAAAGTTTTGGACTCAATTGTAGTTGTAAGTCAAGGACTACATGTATATGGTAGATGCAGATAGTAGAGTCCTCAACCTTGCAGGATCTTGTCTATAGGCATGAAGCAATAAAGAACTCAGCTTGGAAAAATCACCACATGGCATTCTTGGTTTCAGGCCTGAGAACTAGGATCTTGGAGTCCTAGTGGACAATCAGTTAAATATGAGCCAGCAGTGTGCTGCAGCTGCCAAAAAAGCCAACACAGTGCTAGGCTGCATTAACAGAGAGATAGAATCAAGATCAGAAGAAGTGTTAATAGCACTTTACAATGCCTTGGTAAGGCCACACTTGGAATACTGCATCCAGCTTTGGTCACCATGATGTAATAAAGCTGTTGAGACTAGAAAGAGTGCAGAGAAGAGCAACAAAGATGATCAGGGGACTGGAGGCTAAAACATATTAAGAATGGTTGCTGGAATTGGGTATGTCTAGTTTAATGAAAAGAAGGACTAGGGGTGACATGAGGGCAGTGCTCCAATATCTAAGGGGCTGCCACAAAGAGGAGGGGGTCAACCTATTCTCCAAGGTACATGAAGGCAGGACAAGAAGCAATGGATGGAAAGTAATTGTGGAGAGAAGCAACCTAGAACTAAGGAGAAATTGCCTAACAAAACAATTAATCAGTGGAACGACTTGCCTTCAGAAGTTGTGGGTGCTCCAACACTGGGTTTTTAAAGAAGACATTGGACAACCACTTGTCTGAAATGATATAGTTTCCTGCCTGAGCAGAGGGTTGGACTGGAAGACCTCCAAGGTCCCTTCCAACTCTGTTATTTTGTTAACTACTGTCATCAGGGAGAATCCTATCTTTGAGAAATAGTTGGAAAATTTCTTTAATTTCACAACATATAGACAGATTTAACTATAGTTTCAATGGGGGAAATGTGACAATCCTAGACCAGGCCAAATCCAAAAATGCCAGGGAATTTTTAGAAGCCTGGCACTGTGACAAATCAGCCATCAATAGACACATAGACATTAACAACATCTATAGACTATGCAAAAGAGACGATCAACTAGCCCCAAAGAGAAGAAGACTCCAGCACCTCTCCACCAGTAATCAGCACACAGATCAGCATAGATTAACTACAAGGTCAGCTTCAGACCAACAATCAAGTAACCAATACCCCAATCAAGAAACTGCCAAAGAAGCCAACAGTAAACAGCCCAACCAAAGAATCTCTAAGACCATCTTCCACCAACACCTACAGGGCAAGACACCAGAATATAAAACTGACAGCAAACAGCACTCCTTACTAGCACTGATGATGTTACCTAGTTTGGGTAATGAAACGTCTGCAAGAAAACAAGCAAGCTCAGAGAGCACCAAGGACCCCTCATTTCAACCCTGAGCTGCAAATATTCTTCTTTCTTGGTAATTTCTCCTTCCTTTAAAGAAAATCATTTGGCCAGCTTTCTTTCCTGCAGGCTTGATGGAGGCAACACTTCGATAGTCTCATCTTCCCGACCTTCAATTAATTTCCCAAAATGCAACTGGATTTTAAAAACACTCTTCGTATTGTCATGTCTCTATTTTTGTACAGGGTGTACCAAATGCACAGGTGTTGCTCCTTTCTCTTCCTTCGAATTATTTTTAGCCCTCTCCTTCCCTTTATGTCACCCTTGTAGATAGAATAACAAAGATCTTTCGTGCCCAGGCAGAAAATTAATGCAGTTAAGTGCTGATGAAAAGGGAGACAATTGGAAGAAATGGAGAAATAAAGAAACATGAAAACCACCCTGGAGATCAAATTGACCTAAATACAATAGAGGCAGAAAAGGCAATTCCAACCATCAACTCTAACACCTTCTTCAAATTAAAACACCCCCGATGGATGATTGTCAAACCTCTCCCTGAGCATATCTAATGAAAGGGAGTCAACCATTTATCTGGCTTTAACCACAAGAGGGAGTTTGATGAAAGTCAACATGACATTTTTGACCATGAAACATTCATTTAGAATCTGACTTCCTGTAATTTGAAATCCATTACTCCATTTCCTGGAACAAGAGAAGAGAGGCCTTGTGATGATTATTTATTTATTTTTATTTTTATTATTTTTATAAATAACTCAATGTGGCGAACGTACATTATGCTTCTTCCTTCTTCTGTTTTCCTCACAACAACCCTGTAAAGTGAGATGGGCTGAGAGAGTGATTAGCTCAAAGTCATCCACCAGCTTTCATGTGTAAAGTGAGACTAGAACTCACAGTCTCCTGGTGATTGGCCCAAAGCCGCCCAGCTGTCTTTTGTGCCTAAGACAGGATTAGAATTCGCAGTCTCCTGGTGATTGACCCAAAGTCACCCAGATGGCTTTTGTGCCTAAAGTGAGACTAGAATTCACAGTCTTCTGGTGATTGGTTTAAAGTCACCCAGCCACTTTTTGTGCCTAAGATGGAACTAGAACTCACTTTCTCCTGGTGACTGGCCCAAACTCATTCAGATGGCTATCAGGCCTAAGATGGGACTAGACATCACAGTCTCCTCGTGATTGGCCCTAAATTACCCAACTCGCTTTTATGTCTAAACCAGGACTAGAACTCACAGTCTCCTGATTTCTAGCCTGGTGCCTTAACTGCTAGACCAATCTGGCTCTTTCAAACAATCTTTCAAGTGTTAGAAGAAGATGGTCACATCCCCCTCCATCTTCGCCTCTTGAGGCTCAGTATGCTCCATAGAATGAGACAGAAATTGGTTGGGCTCCCATTTAAGTTAATCTTACTTTATAGATGAATGCAGAGATCAGGATACTGTTTGCCACTGACTAATGTTTTTATCCCAAGGCTTGTGCTAAAACCACAGTCTGTGCTAATGCTGTAAAGCTAATAGGGAAAGCCTGAGCAAGTCATTAAGGGGAGACTTGCGGAAAATATGACACAGTTCTGAAAAAGAGGGAAGTGTGAGAAAGAAACTAAAAAATAACCCAGGTGGGGTATGGAGAAGTAAGGCATGGAAAATCTCTTCCTTTGTGGAAATGACAAACAAATCACCAAATTTTATTTATTCTCACTCATTGGTCTGCTTTTAATAAAGGAGTGTGCAAATGACTCCCCCCCCCACACACACACACTGCATTCAAGCGACACCAGGCTTCATTCTTTCAATGGCAGCAACTGAAGCAAGTCACTTAGCCACCATTTTCCAATACTCAGAGTGCTCCAAAGGGAGACTTATTGCAAGGCATTGTGGGTAAAAATGGTGACTTCCACAAGAAAATGTTGAAGAACATTTGATATAATGGATGGAGTCTTATTAAAGAGAGAACTAACCTAGAACTAAGGAGAAATTTCCTGACAGTGAGAACAATTAACCAGTGGAACGGCTTGCCTCAGAAGTTGTGGGTGCTCCATCATTGGAGGTTTTTAAGAAGAGACTGGACAGCCATTTGTCTGAAATGGTATAGGGGTCTCTTGCTTGAGCAGGCGGTTAGACCAGAAGACCTCCAAGGTCCCTTCCAACTCTGTTATTCTGTTATTTTGAAGAAAACTACACGGAGTGAACTCTATTTATTTGTACAGATGTGTGTGAGGAGAAACTGTCTTGTGGGAAATTTTGACTGATTGTTGACATTTCTTTACTTTGGTTACCACAGAATTGTACATTGTTGTACTTCTTGTTCTGTGCCAACCTGATAATTGTATGCCATTTGCTGCCTTGAATTCCTGTGATAATAGGATATGAATCAAAACTGTGCAAAGCAATTAAAGACATTGGGAGAGGAAGTCTAAAAACAATCAGATCTTGAGAGGGATGCTTAAAGCAACCTTTTCCCATATGATTCTAATGCCATATGTTAACATTTCATGCTTGGTTTATTTTTAGTATAGTTTTTTGAATCAGAATAATTAAAACCTTCAGTCTAAACAAACTATTGTCATTACGCCAACTAATAGGTAGCTCATATCAGCAATTCCCTTCCTTTTTTTTTTTTATTCCAGCAAGGTCAAACTGGATTCTTTTTTACTAAAAAAAAAAGGCAGAGATAAAATTGAGATAGATTATTCACAGAAATGCTACTAACTCTTGCAATGGAAAAGATTAATATTCCAGGAAATGAGAAATTGTCTTTGCTTTCATATGAATTTATTGAAAAATGATCCAGTTATGGCTAACATCAAAGCAGGATTCTATTTTTCACTCTGTAGATTTGATAGTGATAATTGATAAATGAGCTTCTTGACTTTTTCTCAAGAAAATGAAGAATACATCTATGTTTTCCACTAAAAATAAGGAAAAACTGCCCGTTACATGACGTGGTTGCATCTGCTTTGACTTACCAAGATCAACTTTTGGTTTCTTGCACATATGCCTTTCTTCACCGATTCATAGCTCATCACTTTTCTGCACTCTGGAAAGTGTGCAGAAAAAAGCAACATAAGTGATTAGAGGGGGCTAGAGGCTAAAACATACGAAGAACGGTTGCAGGAATTGGGTTTGTCTGCTCTAGTGAAAAGAAGGAGTAGGGGTGACATGATAGCAGGGTTCCAATATTTGAGGGGCTGCCACAAAGAAGAGGGAGTCAACCTATTTCCCAAAGCATCAGAAGGCAACAATGGGTAGAAAATAATCAAGGAGAGAAGCAACCTAGAACTAAGGAGAATTTTCCTGACAGTGAGAACAATTAACCAGTGAAACAACTTGCCTCCAGAAGTTGTTGGCACTTCATCACTGGAGATTTTTAAGAAGAAACAGGACAGCCACTTGTCTGGAATTGCATAGGTTTCTTGCCTGAGCAGGGGGTTGGACTAGAAGACCTCCAAGGTCCCTTCCAACTCTGTTATTCTGCTATATCTCTATTCTGTAATAGTATGTTTACTAACTCCTTCATGGATTACTGCCTTGTTGTGGCGAAGGGGCTTGCATAACTCAATGAAGCTATGAGCTATGCCGTGCAGGGCCACCCAAGACAGACAGGTCATAGCAGAGAGTTCTGACAAAATGTGATCCACTGGAGAAGGAAATGGCAACCCACTCCAGTATCTTTGCCATGAAAACCCCATGGACAGTACTAAAAGGCAAAAAGATATGATGCTGGAAGATGAGCCCCTCAGGTCAGAAGGTGTCCAATATGCTACTGGGGAAGAGCAGAGGGCTAGTACTAGTAGTGCCAGAAAGAGTGAAGTGACTGGGCCAAAGCCGAAAGGACGCTCAGCTGTGGTTGCATCTGGTGGTGAAAGGAAAGTCCGATGCTATAAAGATCTTTTCTCCATAGGAACCTGGAATGTAAGATCCATGAATCAAGGCAAGCTGGATGTGGTCAAACAAGAGATGACAAGACTGAACATCGACATCTTAGGAATCAGCGAACTAAAATGGACAGGAATGGGTGAATTTAATTCAGAGGACCATCAGGTATACTACTGCGGGCAAGAATCCCTCAGAAGAAATGGAGTAGCCTTCATAGTCAATAAAAGAGTAGGAAAAGCAATACTGGGATACAATCCCCAAAATGACAGAATGATCTCAGTGCGAATCCAAGGCAAACCATTCAATATCACAGTAGTCCAAGTCTATGCCCCAACCACTGGTGCTGAAGAGGATGAAATTGACCGGTTCTATGAAGCCCTATAGCACCTTATAGAATCAACACCAAAAAATGATGTCCTTATCATCATGGGGGATTGGAATGCTAAAGTAGGAAGCCAAAAAATAAATGGAATAACAGGCAAGTTTGGCCTTGGAGTACAAAATGAAGCAGGGCACAGGCTGATAGAATTTTGTCAAGAGAATATGATGGTCATAGCAAACACTCTTTTCCAACAACCCAAGAGACGTCTCTACACATGGACATCACCAGACGGTCAACACAGAAATCAGATTGACTATGTGCTCTACAGCCAAAGATGGAGAAGCTCTATACAGTCAGTAAAAACAAGACCAGGAGCTGACTGTGGCTCAGATCATGAGCTTCTTGTTGCAAAAAATTTAGGCTTAAATTGAAGAAAGTAGGGAAAAACACTAGGCCACTCAGATATGAACTAAATCATATCCCTGATGAATATACAGTAGAGGTGACAAATAGATTTAAGGAATTAGATCTGATAGACAGAGTGCCTGAAGAACTATGGACGGAGGTTCGCAACATTGTACAAGAGGTAGCAACTAAAACCATCCCAAAGAAAAAGAAATGCAAGAAAGCAAAATGGCTGTCTGAGGAAGCTTTGCAAATAGCTGAGGAAAGAAGGGAAGCAAAAGGCAAGGGAGAAAGAGAAAGATACACCCAACTGAATGCAGAATTCCAGAGAATAGCTAGAAGAGATAAGAATGCCCTCTTAAATGAACAGTGCAAAGAAATAGAAGAGAACAATAGAATAGGGAGAACCAGAGACCTCTTCAAGAAAATTGGAGATATGAAGGGAACGTTTCATGCAAAGATGGTCATGATAAAGGACCAAAATGGCAGGGACCTAACAGAGGCAGAAGAGATTAAGAAGAGGTGGCAAAATTACACAGAAGAACTATACAAGAACGAGCTTAGCATCCCTGATAACCACGATGGGGTGGTCACTGACCTCGAGCCAGACATCCTAGAATGTGAAGTGAAATGGGCCTTAGGAAAGCTGAGCAACAACAAAGCTAGTGGAGGTGACAGTATTCCAGCTGAGCTATTCAAAATCTTAAAAGACAATGCAGTAAAAGTGCTACACTCAATTTGCCAGCAAATTTGGAAAACTCAACAGTGGCCACAGGATTGGAAAAGATCAGTTTACATTCCAATTCCAAAGAAAGGCAATGCCAAAGAATGTTCAAGCTATCGCACCATTGCACTCATTTCACATGCAAGTAAAGTTATGCTTAAAATACTACAAGCTAGACTCCAGCAGTATGTAGATCGAGAACTTCCAGAAGTACAGGCAGGATTTCGAAGAGGCAGAGGAACTAGAGATCAAATTGCCAACATACGCTGGATCATGGAGAAAGCTAGGGAGTTCCAGAAAAACATCTACTTCTGCTTCATTGACTATGCTAAAGCCTTTGATTGTGTGGATCACAATAAATTGTGGCAAGTTCTTAAAGAGATGGGAATACCAGACCATCTTATTTGTCTCTTGAGAAACCTATATGCGGGTCAAGAAGCAACAGTGAGAACTGGACACGGAACCACTGATTGGTTCAAAATTGGGAAAGGAGTCCGGCAAGGCTATATTCTGTCGCCCTGCCTATTTAACTTATATGCAGAGCACATCATGAGAAAGGCAGGGCTAGATGAATCAAAAGTTGGAATTAAGATTGCCGGGAGAAATATCAACAACCTAAAGATATGCAGATGATACCACTCTAATGGCAGAAAGTGAAGAGGAACTAAAGAGCCTCTTGATGCGGGTGAAGAAGGAGAGTGCAAAAGTTGGCTTGAAACTCAACATTAAGAAAACCAAGATCATGGCATCTGGCCCTCTCAATTCCTGGCAAATAGATGGGGAAGAACTGGAGGTAGTGACAGATTTTATCTTCCTGGGCTCCAAGATCACCACAGATGGGGACTGCAGCCAAGAAATTAAAAGACGCTTGCTCCTGGGGAGGAAAGCTATGGCAAATTTAGACAGCATACTAAAAAGCAGAGACATCACCCTGCCAACAAAAGTACGTATAGTCAAGGCCATGGTTTTCCCAGTTGCAATGTATGGCTGTGAAAGTTGGACCATAAGAAAGGCTGAGCGCAAAAGAATTGAGGCCTTGAACTATGGTGCTGGAGAAGACTCCTGCGAGTCCCTTGGACTGCAAGGCGATCAAACTGGTCAGTCCTAGAGGAGATCAACCCTGACTGCTCCTTAGAAGGCCAGATACTGAAGTTGAAACTCAAGTACTTTGGCCACCTAATGAGAAGGAAGGACTCATTGGAGAAGAGCCTAATGCTGGGAAAGATTGAGGGCAATAGAAGAAGGGGACGACAGAGAATGAGATGGCTGGATGGAGTCACTGAAGCAGTAGGCGTGAGCTTAAATGGACTCCAGAAGATGGTAGAGGACAGGAAGGCCTGGAGGAACGTTGTCCATGGGGTTGCGATGGGTCGGACATGACTTCGCAACTAACAACAACAAATGTTTACTAAACTACAATAGCTGCATTCAGTGAAATATGCTAAATCACAAATCAGGTTATAATAATTTGTATGCTCAATCTAAACCAATCCAACTCAATCATATCATGGTTTAAGAGTTGGGAGAAACCATTCTGTGGAATACCCATTTCTTTGGACATTGGCAGTTTCACTTATTTGAGATTATTGAATGAATCTCAAATAAGTGATGATTCTTGAAGGAATGTTGATTAGAACTGGATATGGGTACCTCATTATTGAAATAACAAAAGTACATGTACAGATTAGGTGAAATCTGGCTTAATAGTAGTAACTGTGAGAGGGATCTAGGAGTCCTAGTGGATAATCAATCAAATATAAGCCAATAGTGTGCAGTGGCAGCCAAAAAAGCCAATGCAATCCTAAATTGCATTAACAGAGGGATTGAATCAATTGTTCATGTATGATTATATTTCTTACTTTGTTCTATGGAGTGCCCTATCTCCACGATGAGTCTTAAGCACTTGGTTGTAAAACAAAAAAAATCAATAAAACTTGTTATAAAAAAAAAATCACATGAGGTACTAATACCACTCTATAAAGCCTTAGTAAGACCACACATAGAATACCACATCCAATTTTGGTCACCACACTATAAAAAAGATGTTGAATTTCTAGAAAGAGTGCAGAGAAACAAACAAACACGATTAAGGTCCTGGAGGCTAAAACATATGAAGAACGGTTGGTTGCAAGAACTGGGCATGGCTAGTCTAGTGAAGAGAAGGACCAGGGGTGACAATAATAGCAGTGTTCCAATATCTAAGGGGATGCCACAGAGAGGAGGGGGACAACCTATTTACCAAAGCACCCAAAGGCCAGACAAGGAATATTGGATGGAAATTGATTAAGGAGAGATTCAACCTAGAAATAAGGGGGAAAAAAAATCTGACAATGAGAACAATAAACCGATGGAACAGTTTGCCTTTAGAAGTTGTGGGTGCTTCCTCACTGGAGGCTTTCAAGAAGAGACTGGACAACCACTTGTCAGAAATAAGAAGGGGAGTTGGACTAGATGACTTACAAGGTCCCTTCCAGCTCTGTTATTCTGTATTCTGCATTCAGAGGTAATTTGGTGAAGTGGTTAACATGCTCAACTAGAAACTGTGAAACCGGGAGTTCTAATCCTCCTTTGGGTATGGAAGCCTGCAGGGTGACTTTGGGCCAGTCACTCTGTCACAGTCCAACCCACCTGAAGTTGTGGTTGTTGTGGAAAAATAGGAGGGAACATTATATGCTCTTGAGTTGTGTAAAATAAAGATCAGACATAAATTAAAAAATATATAGTGAAACATCCCTCAAATTGATTTCAAAATCCCAAAGCAGTGATCTGTCCAGATCCTATGCAAGCAAACAGTCTAGTTAAATTCAGTCCTTTGGCAAAAATATATATAAATACATGACAATATTCATACAATACATTTATTCTAATTGGTTAAAGTTATAAGAGCTGTATTCACACAACAGATTAAGGTTGATTGTTAACTATGGCTTATATTTTTGCGGCTTAATGGATTGTGCGAAGTTACCATTTATACGTCATGCACTGTGCAAGCACAGAAAAATGGGTTGATTCTGTACCTGTTAAAATATTGTCTTTACATATCAACACATATGTATCTCTAGACCTAAAAGCCACAATTTAATGCAGTGCTGTTGTGCTGAAATATTCTTCTGCATTTATTCTCAGCCAGTCTTCTTCAATTTGATAGGACAGACATTGTTCATGACCCAAATTTCATAAAAGAGATGAAATTGGCAAAATCTCTATATCCTTACATGAACTCTTAGGAGATATACACATACATATATGATTATATATGATTATATTATATATAGATATGCCTGCAATCAACTAATTAGCTTCTGTACACTTCCTACAAAATAACTTCCTTGGTATTTCCTGAAGAGATTTGAATTGTTAACCATCCAATCCACTGAATTTCTGTAACATGTTTTAATTTCTTCCTTTCCCACACAGAGAATATATGTAGCTCAAGGTTGAACTGTTGAGTTCTTGTTGTTCTCAGAATTTGCTTGCTTGTAAACTAAATCAGAACAATGAAGTTCAGAGAAGCCCCAAACCCAACTGTTTCTTTCCATCAAATTTTCTGTGAACATTTTTTAAAGATGTTATAAAATATCTATATTTTGGAGAAGGTGCCTGAAAAGGCTGTAGACAGCCAAGAAAGCAAACAAATGACTCATCAAATAAATCAACCCAAAGTTCTCAATTGAGGCACAAATGACCAGGCTCAAATTATCCTAATTTTGACACATTAAATGAAAACCTAGCTCTCTGGAGAAGGCTTTCATGTTGGGAAAGATAGAAGGAAAGAAGAAGACAATCAGCAGCAAGGTGGATGGACTCCAGTGGTGATTAGGGCATCATTGGAAGAGTTGAAGGAGCTGATTAGGGACAGATCTTCGTGGAGAAAATCTATCTATATGGTTGCTAAGAGTCTACAATGATTTGATGGAAAGTAATTAATCAGGATCCAATCTGGATCAGTCTTCTGAGCTTCTGGAGCTTTCTGGAGCCCATCCTCAGGGAACTCTCTGAGTGTGTTACCCACTTTGCTTGAGAGAAGTTCCCTGAGGATGGATTCCAGTACAAGTTGGAAGACAAAATCTTTGGTCCTCGTGACCAATCCAGATTGGAACCTGCAATATTATTCTGGGACACATGTATTTGCCTTCATTCATTAGTAATCAATCAATTAATTATTCTCCTTTCATACCCATTTATATTTTTGGTATTGTAAATTACTTTTTCAATTGCATATTGTCACTTTTTTTAGTTTTAAAGCTAAAAGTGATGGATGTTAGCAAACTAAATCTCTTTTTCTTCTTCCTGCCAACTGTAGAGGAAGCACATTGCTTTTAGACTTTTTTATTCTGAGCTGTAACTCTAATAATTGGATCCTCTTTCCCTAGGTTTGGATGAGACAGATGGGCAGTTAACATCTATATGTGCACAGCAGCTATAAAAATAATTTGGATCATTAATACAGCATTTAGACTGTTTGTTTATGTATTTCTGTGGGTGTGTTTTGGCCTAATCTTTATTGACAAAGTGTCTCTTGGTAAGTAGGTGGGTGGATTAGAGAGAGAAGAAGGAGATTAATGATTGTGAGCTTTGATCACTACTTTATCCGCTGGCACACAATTGTGGCAAGATGGCCACAACACATAACAAGGAGCTTAGTTCAATAATTTGGGCAGTAAAATGCATAACCATGGTTTAGATGTGGCTTCAGTAATGAACCATAGCGTGCAAGCTAATCATGATAAGAAACCTGGCTTATCCTAATCACCTGGTCAGGCAGGGAAGGTAAATCATGGACCTCATTAGTTAAATAATTTTGATTGGCGGGGTTCAGGTAGAGAGCCTTCCCTGTCATTGCCTCTGCCCTGTGGAATATCGTCCCCCGAGAGGTGAGGTGCCCCCCCCCTCTTCTGGCCTTTCAAAAGAGTCTGAAAAACTGGCTCACATGCAACCCAAGGGTTTGGTGTTGCCTTAAGAGCCTCCTTTTGCCTTTTATTCATGTTTGTTTGTTTATTTAATTTCTGTAGCCATCCAATTCAATCAGGTGACTCTGGGTGGCCTATAAGGTATGGCGTTTAGCTCATTTTAGAACATAGAACACACACTAATAGGGATAGAAGGAACCTTAGAGGTCTTCCATTACAACCCCCTATCAATGGTAGGGCATCCTATACAATTCCAGACAAATGGCTACCCAGTCTCTTGAAAACTACCAGTGACGGAGCACCCACAGCTTCTGGAAATAAGCTGTTTCACTGATGAATTATTCTCACTGTCAGGAAATTTCTCCTAGTTGGATCTCTCTTTAATGATTTCCCACCCATTACTTCTTGTCCTGCCTTCAAATGCTTTGGAGAATAGGTCAACCCCCTCTTCTTGGTGACAGCCCCTCCAGTACTGGAAGAACTGCTTTCATGTCACCCCTAATCCTTCTTTTTGTTAGGCTAAACATACTTTATCTAGTTCCCTCAGCTGTTCATCATAGGTTTCAGCCTCCAGTCCCCTAATCATCTTTGTTGCTCTTCTCTACACAGTTCCTAGAGTCCCAACATCTTTTTTGTATTTTGAAGACCAGAACTAGATGTGGTTTATTTTTGTTTCTACCTGGGCTCCTTCTACGGATGTATTGCATCTTTTATATGGTTTTTATGTCACTCTGTGAGTGAGATAGGCAGTATCTAAGTATAATAAATAAACAAATCAGCCACTGAAAAATGTTTGTTATAACGGGCAGCTGAAGAACACTCCAGAACCAAAATTATAAATTAATCCTCAAGAATTATGAGAATTACTCTATAATTAGAAGAAAGCACATGACTGAATTTGCAGATAGAAGTCCTCCATGATGACATGCTTGCGCTCTAATGAGAAAATTTCAGAAATTGGCAAGATGAAATATAGTCTTAATCATAATGGGGAATATGAACTAAAGCTTGTTTACTCAGAACCTAATTAAAGAAAACTACTTGTTTAGTTCATGATTATTTTATTTTTGCATTATACTGATATTACTTGATTTGACAGGAAGAGAACTGTTACTATGTTAACTAGAGGGAGAAAAACTTTGGTGATTAGGAACCATAGTTTCCTTGGTGGAGAAGAACATCTGAAAATGAAGTAGTGATATAAAGTGGGCTGGGAAATTCCAGTATCCAAGGTTCTTAATTTCTTAATTCTTAAGAATTTTTTAAGCAGAATTAAAGTTTTTAGGACTTACTCCTTAATTTGTGTTAGCTCTTCACCTTGCAATGGGTGGAAATGGTTCCTTCTAGGGCTGTTGCGTGCCTTTAAAATTCTTTGGAAGAGATACTTTAGAACAGGGGTCTTCAAACTTGGCCCTTTTATGACTTGTGGACTTCAACTCCCAGAATTCCTCAGCCAGGGTGCCTGGCTGAGGAATTCTGGGAGTTGAAGCCCATAAGTCATAAAAGGGCCAAGTTTGAAGACCCCTGCTTTAGAATGCACAGGAAAGTGAGCAAAGTGCCTTTCTAAAATAGTCCTATCTTTTTTAGAGGCATCTGGGTAAGCATGAAAAGGGATGTAATGAATTGATTCATGAAAGCAGCCATGTCTTTAATGCAACTCATTGAAGCAGCCCCATCTTTGTTCAGAATTATGTGTTTAGTTTAAAGAAGTGTGGTGTTTATGCACCTACATGTTCCAAAGTAGCTGTTCCAAATCACCTTGGAAGCATGCAAACCCTAGTTTCTACCATTTGGACAAATAATAACGGTAACAATAATGTGAAGTTCCAGGAGTCTCATCTGACTATTTAACTGAGTGTGGGCTAGCCTGCTGGGAATGAAGGGTGACAAGGCGGAAGACATATGATGCTCATCAAGAAGACTAAAGGAAGGCCACTGTAGGCAAGGCAGTGCTTTGCTTTAACAAATGTTTAAATGTAGCATTCCTTTGAAGCTGCTTTCCATAGCAACATGATTTCCAGAGAGTACTGGAAAATGTCTGTGCTGATTCCTCTGACTCCGTTTTGGAGGCTCTATCAGCCTTCTCAGCTTCTGGCTGAACTGCTTCTGGGTTGGGCAGCTTTGGCATATATTACAGGTAGTCCTCGAATTACAACCATTCATTTAACAATGGTTCAAAGTTATAATGACACTGAAAAAAGTGACTTACAACCGGTCATACAGTAACATCAAAATTCAGGCACAACCTATGACCACAATTTGGATCAGAATTTCTACCGTTAAGCAAGAGAGTTGTTAAGTGAGTCATGGGCAATTTGATACCTTTGTGGCCACAGTTGTTAGGTAAATCACTGCAGTTAAGTGAATCAAGCGATTGTTGAATAAATCCAGCTTCCCCCATTGACTTTGCTTGTCAGGAGCTGACCGTGAAGGTCGCAACCATCATAAATACATGCAGTTGCTAAGTGCCTGAATTTTATGTTATGATCGGTTGTAAGTCACTTTTTTCAGTGCCGTTATCACTTTGACCCATTGTTAAGTGAATGGTTGTAATTCGAGGACTACCTGTAATATATGCCAAAGCTGCCCAGCCCAGAAGCAGTTCAGCCAGAAGTTCAGAAGGCTGTTAGAGCAGGGGTCCCCAACCTTGGTGACTTTAAGACTTTGTGGACTTCAAAGTCCACAATTCTGGGAGTTGAAGTCCACAAAGTCTTAAAATCGCCAAGGTTAGGGACCCGTGTGTTAGAGTGATTACAGAAGCTTTGCTGGCTGAGGAATTCTGGGAGTTGAAGTCCACAAAGTCTTAAAATCACCAAGGTTGGGGACCCATGTGTAAGAGTCTCCAAAACGGAGTCAGAGGAATCAGCACAGACAATTTCTGGTACTCTCTGAAGGGAGGAATCACATTGCTTGGAAAACAGCTTTGGAAAGGAATGCTACATTTAAACATTTGCTGAAACAAAGAGCTGCTTCCATGCCCTGCACAGCCCTGCTAGACAACAGCAGGACAATTCAATTCAATGACAGACAGATGGCTTGTGTTTCCGAGTGTTGCTAATCTTGCAGTGCCAAACTAATCATCCTACAAAACACAGAATAGAGAATAACAGAGTTGGAAGGGAACTTAGCGGTCTTCTAGTCCAATTCCCTGCTTGAGCAGGAGACCCTATACCATTCTGGACAAATGGCTGTCCAGTCTCTTCTTAAAAAAACTCCAGTGATGGAGCACCCACAACTTCTGAAGGCAGACTGTTCCACTGGTTAATTGTCCTCTCTGTTACGAAGTTTCTCCTTAATTCCAGGTTGCTTCTCTCCTTGATTAGTTTCCATCCGTTGCTTCTTGTCCTACCCTCTGGTGCTTTGGAAAATAAGTTGACCCCCTCCTCTTTGTGGCAGCCCTTTAAATATTAGAACACTGCAATTATGTCACCCCTCATCCTTCTTTTTGTTAAAGTAGACATACCCAATTCCAGCAACCATTTTTATAATACGTTTTAGCCTCCAGTCCCCTGATCATCTTTGTTGCTCTTCTCTGCAGTATTTCTAGAGCCTCAACATCTTTTTTGTATCATGGTGACCAAAACTGGATGCAGTATTCCAAGTGTGGTCTCACCAGTGCAGTATAAAGTGATACTAACACTTTACACAATCTTGAGGCTACCCCACTGTTGATGCAGCCATGAAACAAAAGAAAAATGAAATGAAATGAGGTAAATAAAATAAATAAATAAATAGATAGATAGATAGATAGATAGATAGATAGATAGATAGATAGATAGATAGATAGATAGATAGATAGATAAATAAATAAATAAATAAATAAATAAATAAATAAATAAATAAATAAATAAATAAATAAATAAATAAATAAATAAATAAATAAATAAATAATAAAATAAAATAAAATAAAATAAAATAAAATAAAATAAAAATGGAAATAAACGAAAGGCTGCTTGGATATGTTTCAATGAGGTGTTTCACTTCGCCTTCCTTTGCAACTTCAGACTTCACTACTTTGCAAATTTGGCAATTTGTAAGGCAAGCCAAAGAACAGGGCTTCTGAGAATCATTGACTGATTTACATACAATGACCTCCTTATACAGAGATTATAAATTATGCCTCCCATGTTGGTTTCTAAACATCAGCGCTAAACTGCCAGATTTACATTCTACTTTCCTTCAGGAGATGCAGAGGCATATTTAGCAATCCTCTGTCAATTTTATCCTCACACCAACAACAACAACCAACCCAATGAGGAAAATTGGGCTAAAGGACTGTGATTGTCCCCAAAACACCAATGAATTTTCACTAGGATTTCCCCTGCCCTAATTCAAAATTGAACTATTCTGCCATACCTTTCACTTTTGTTTTTAGTGTTCAGCTAAATATGATGTTGAATTCTGCCTTGCGATTCCTCAAAAGCTTCCTACACTTGTGAAAGAGGCTTCCATTTTTCATAACTTGTTCTCATGATGCTTGAGAATTTCAAACAAATGTCTCTTTCACACTGTAGGGTTCTGTAACTGGAACCAGAAAAAGAAACAAATTGTGTAGCCTTGCCTAACTATTGCTGTCTCGCTTCTGTAATCAGCGTTTGAGTCAGGGACAAATTTCATGCAAGCATGGGAAACATGTACACAGATGTGATGTACTGAAGGAGGGAATAAGGGAGTGTACAGGAATGATTGATGTCTTCCTTATATTGTAATAACTCTGTTGTCTGATTTTCATTGGCTAACAAAGTTTATAAAGCTATGCTACTAATTTTCTAAGGTGTGGCACTTCTGAACGCAACTGCTGCCAGTGTTCAGATTGTATTCCCACCCAGAACTTATTTTGATCGAAAATAAAGTGCTGTACCTTTAAGAAGCCTCTGCTTGAGTTTTCATGATTGGATTTTTATGATTTCTCAAGTTTTGCCAAGGGCCGGTGACCTTACAACACTTTATACAGAATACAGCGTAGAATATAGAATAATTCAGAGGGACCTTGGAGGTCTTCTAGTCCAACCCCCTGCTCATGCAGGAGACCTTATACCATTCCAGGCAAGTGGCTGTCCAGTATCTTCTTCAAAATTTCCACTGTTAGAGCACCCACAACTTTTGGAGGCAAGTCATTTCACTGATTAATTTTTCTCGTTGCCAGGAAATTTTTCCTTAATTCTAGGTTGAACCCAGTGGTGGGATTCAGCCAGTCACACCAGTTCAGCAGAACTGGTAGCTAATTTTTTGTTGCCCAGGCCCAGAATGGACTTCCGGAAGCAGCATCCACACAGAGAACTGGTTGTTCACATATCTGAATCCCACCACTGGTTGAATCTCTTTGATAAGCTTCCATCCATTACTTCTTGTTTAGCCCTTCGATGCTTTGGAGAATAGGCTGACCCCCTCTTCTCTGTGGTAGCCCTCAAATGTTGGAACACTGCTATCATGTCATCCCTGGTCCTTCTCTTTGTTAGCTTAGACATACTCAGTTCCTGCAACCATTCATCGTATGCTCCTGTCCCCTAATCATCTTTGATTATTGATTCTTGCTGGAGGTGGTAGAGTATGATATTCTGAGTAGCTTTCCCAAATGCTTACATTTTCCAGTCTGAAAAACAGGAATAAATTGAATTCCTTGAACAAATTCTCTTGCATCAAACTGAATGAGAATTGCTGGGGGAAAGGAAGTGATGGGGTGGGGCGAACAGAGAAAAAAAATATTTTGCACAAAAAGACTTTTCAGGGCAGAGACTATCATCTTGCAGAAGGAAAACCCCATTTTTATTTTTATTTTATTTTTAAATCAAGTTCTATAAAAAGGAAAGGAAAGGAAAAGGAAGCAGTTTCTCTCCTGCGACTGCCCTTCTGAAGGGTACCAGTTTGAGAAAATTGTTACCTTGTGTGTGAAGGGATCAAATAAACTGCCTAATCAGAGTCCCTTGCCAAGGGATTAATCAATAACATTTTGTACATTTGATTACTCAAATAGGGAATTAAGTAACATTAATAATGGCTTCTGGCCATTAGAGTTGACAAGGGTAGCTATTTATTACATGGGAACAAGCATAGGGAAGGGTTTATTTTGAAGGGCACATATGCAAGTCTAGGACAATCTAGCTGCACTAATTTATGAGGCTGAACTTTAGGCTTCATTTGAGGTCTGTGAATAAGTAATTGTTTCTTCTGCACATACACGCCGTAAGAATTCGCGCTCAGCCCCTGGAAGGGCTGGCAAATCAGTTCAAGAGAGACAAGGAGAAATTGCTTTACACTAGAGCTGTGGATAGAAAAAAATAGAGTGGGGCTGCAAAGGTTATGTAGATAAATTTCTATAGGGAAGGAACATCAAGATGCTTTCTCTTAAATCAGATGCTTGGGCCATTCAGAGGGATGTTCCCAAGCAGGGGACATAAAAATTTGGAACCATGAATTCAACAACAACAACAACAACAACAACAAAAAGGCTTTGTGGAATTTGCTCAGGGAGAAACGTGTGGCAGGATAAATTCGAGCCAAAAGGAAAGTCCAGCTCGTGTTTAACCTTTTCATTTACAAAAAAAAAAAAAAACCATGGAGAGGATGAAGAAGCTTTGACTGCTCTTTAAATAATATACTGGACGGATCACTTCCAGGTTTATTTAACCAAGTCTGGCATCATTAGAATCGCACTGACCTCTTTAGAAAGAGGAACTTCCTCTGAGGGAGGTTTCAGAGTCGGGGAAAGATGCTGGCTCTTTTTTTTTTTTTTGCCCTCTGTCTTTAATATTTTAAGCAATTTGTAAATCATCCAGAGTCACAATTGGGTGACAAATAAAGTTTAACAGTAATCATGATAATGATAATAAGAGTATTTCAAAATGCGGCAAAGGAAGACCAGCATAACATGTGGTGAGAATAAGCGTGAGGAGAAAAAGGAAGAGCCACAGCTGAATTAAAGTCAGATAAGAGAAATCTGAATCCAAAGCAGAAGTGTAATCTGTGAAAATGCCCTCAGATTAGTTCTTTTTAGGATAAAGAAACATATTTAGAGCTGCAAGATTCTGTTACTGTAACCCTATACAGGTAGTCCTTGAACTGAGCCCCAAGTTTCTGTTGCTAAGCGAGACATTTGTTAAGTGAGTTTTGTCCCATTTTGCCACCTTTTTTTTGCCACAGTTGTTAAATGAATGACTGCAATTGTTAAGTGAGTAACACAGTTGTTAAGTGTATCTGGCTTCCCCATTGACTTTGCTTACCAGAAGGTTGCAAAAAGGGATCACATGACTCGGAGGCACGATAACCGTCATAAATATGAATCAGTTGCCAAGTGTCCAAATTTTGATCACATGACCATGAGGATGCTGCAATGGCCGTAAGTGTGAAAAACTGTCCTAAGACACTTTTTTTCGGTGCCGTTGTAACTTCGAACAGTCACTAAACAAACTGTTGTCAGTAGAAGACTGCTTGTAATAAAGTAATTTCAATACTATGGTCTCCAAGTCTGATCTACCTTGAAGGCCTGACATGCAGATGGATGTTTTAGTCTCATCAGGATAAAGGACAATTAGTCCTTCAGTTAAACAATCTGGGAAAAATACATTCAGACACTTCACGCACTTCCCATTTTAATGAAATCAATAATAAATGTCTATGGAGATTCTCAGTCATCCAGGTCATAGTTATCCCAAAGTTGCTTTTTCAAGAGGCAACTGGACTTTCTTTCTTTTTCTTTGAAGACATTTTGCTTCTCATCCAAGAAGCTTTTTCAGCTCTTCAGCCCACCATCCAGTCGGAGCTGAAGAAGCTTCTTGGATGAGAAGCGAAACATCTTCAAAGAAAAACAAGAAAGTCCAGTTGCCTCGTGAAAAAGCACCTTTGGGATCAATAATAAATGAGGCTTGGAATTTGACTTGGTTTCCAAGATGTTATATAGATAGTCCTTGACCTATGATCACAATTGAGACCAGATTTCCTATTGCTAGGCAAGGTGGTGGTTAAGTGAGTCACATACAATTTTATGACCTTTTGTGCCACAGTTATTAAGCGAATTACCACAGCTGTTAAGTGAATCATGCAGTTGTTAAACAAATCTAGCATCCCCCATTGACTTTGCTGGAAACCGGCTAGGAAGGTTGCAAACAGCAATCCCATAACCATGGGATGCTGCAACTGTTGCAAATACATCTGTTGCCAAGCACCCAAATTTTGATCACATGTCCATGGGGATGCTGCATGTAATGTAAGGACTGGTCATTAATCACTTTTTTCAGTGTGGTTGTAACTTTGAATGAATGCTAAATGAATGGTTGTAAGTTGAGGACTATCTGTAACTTAACTCTTGGGGTGACATGATAGCAGGGTTCCACTATTTGAAGGGCTGCCACAAAGAAGATGGAGTCAAGCTATTCTCCAAAGCACCTGAAGACTTGCAACGTTCTGTTACCTAACCTTAAAATAAGGCAGTGTTAATAGTCACGGTTGGTGCTTCTTATCTGAACTATCGCAAAGTAATGACATCAATTTTTCAAGTCTCAAAGTATAATGTGATTAATTATCCCAGGTTAATTATGTGCTGCCCAAAGTGTTCTAAAAAATCACCTTGCAAGCAACTTCATCAGAGGGATCCACATTTTAGTGATGAAAGAGAGAGAGAATGAGGCAGGAGGGGACGGGAGGAAAGGAAGGAGAAAAAGAAAGATATTTTTCCTTCCCTTGCATTATTTTATACAGCTCAATTATGTCCCCCAAATCATATTATTTTCTAAGCGCAAGAGGTGGAAATAAACTAGCGACTTCTCATATAGTTGAATCCCCTCTTTATTTTAGTTGCCCACTTCTGCACATTTTCCTCCCTGGCACAAATGGATAACAGTCTTTTGAGCTATGTAAAAGATTATTATTGGTAGATATGATTGATTATGCACTGGAAATATCTTCTAAATAAGGGGAATAAATCCAAAGAAGGCCACTGAAAATACATTCATTTCTTGGTTTTTCCATTATTTTCTTTCTGTGTGCTGCTAGAGCAGCAATTAGAATCAACAGGCAAAAAGATACATCCATAAAATCTACATTTAAGTATATTACAAACTAATGGAATAATTTGGCAAAAGGTCAAATGGGGGTCTGGCCCTTCATCCATCTTAAACTTTCTTACTGGAATTTGAGCACAATTTTTAAAAGCTTTTCTGGATATTCAAGAATATTTGAATGCACATACAAGGAGATAGAGAAAAAGAGAGAGCAAGAGGAAGAATCATAATTTATTTTTTTATTTATTCCCACTTGCCAAGTGACTCTGGACAAGCTTACAAATATAAAATACCAATGTGTCCTTCATGGCATGGGTCCAGGGTGGTATCTAAGGAGCCTTCTTGGCCCAATGGGATTGGCCCATCTGATCCAGAGAAAAAGGCCTATTTCAGATCCTGTCTGCCAAGGAATGATGGAGTCCAGAAGAAGAACCTTTTCTGCTGTGGCCCCTGCCTTTTGCAATATTCTCCTGCTGGAAGTGAGGTAAGACCCTACACACCTAGGGTCTTTAGGAGGAGCCTAAAAACTTGGCTCTGTCAGTTTGCCTGGAGCCCCGATAAATGAGAAGGAAGGACTCACTGGAGAAGAGCCTAGTTCTGGGAAAGATTGAGGGCAATAGAAGAAGGGGACGACAGAGAAGGAGGTGGCTGGATGGAGTCACTGAAGCAGTAGGCGTGAGCTTAAATGGATTCCAGAAGGTAGTAGAGGACAGGAAGGCCTGGAGGAATGTTGTCCATGGGGTCGCGATGAGTCGGACACGACTTCGCAACTAACAACAACAAAGGTTTATCCTGTCCAGTTGTGTTTGACTCTAGGGGGGGCGGTGCTCATCTCTGTTTCTTAGCCAAGGGAGCTAGTGTTTTACAAAAACATTTCTGTGGTCATGTGGCCAGCATGACTCTATGCCAGTGCAGTTCCCTTCCCATTGAAGAGGTACCTGTCTATCTACTTGCATTTGCATGCTTTCAAACTGCTAGGTGAACAGGAGCTGGAGCAAGTAACGGGAACTCATCCCATCATTTGGTGCTCAAGTCTCGAACATGGACTGTCAGCTTTCCAGTTTACAAACTCAGCCTCTTTAACTGCTGAGCCATCATGCCCCCTCGGAGCCCCAATAGAAATATTCTAGGCTGGGGGTGGCTGATGGTGTAGAGAGAAGCCCACCCCCATATCAGCTGTCCTCTTTGTTTTTAGTTTCTTATTTAATGTTAAATTTAGAAAGTTTAAATAAGACGCCAAAAAACCAAGAAGGCAGCCAAAGTGTTTTGTATTATTATTTTTATTTATTTATTTTGTAAGCCTCTCAGTTGCTGTAATGGGGGAGATGGGTGACATATAAATTAAATCAATCAATAAACATTACAAAAGAGCAAAATATCCAGAAACATGTAGCACATCCATATTAAATATATCCCTCCAGAGGCAAACAAATCCACATGCATATTTTTAGATAGTTCACTCAGCAGTTTGGCCAAGCTCCGGTGAGAAGACCCAGATCTTCAAGGTCCCCTTAAAAGCCAGTACACTTCAGACCAAATGAACCTTGAAGACAAAGGACCCCAAAGAACAGGCCTGGAAACATCTCCTGGCTCTCATGAGAGTTATTTTTTTTTTTTTACTTAGGAGACCCAGAAGAGTTAATACCCACTGTGATCTATCCCATTCATCTTGCGGGAGAAGATCATGTAGACCTAAAGCTACTTTTTATCCAATCATCAAGCTATTCTCCAAGAGAGTCAAACTATTCTCCAAGGCGCCTGAGGGCAGGACAAGAAGTAATGGATGGAAACTAGTCAAGGAGAGAAGCAACCTGGAACTGAGGAGAAACTTCCTGACAGTTAGAACAATTAACCAGTGGAACAACCTGCCTCCAGAAGCGGTGAATGCTCCAACACTGGAAGTTTTTAAGAAGAGACTGGACAGCCATTTGTCCGAAATGGTATAGGGTTTCCTGCCTGAGCAGGAGGTTGGACTCGATGACCTCCAAGGTCCCTTCCAACGTTATTATTATTATTATTATTATTATTATTATTATTATTATTATTATTATTATTATTATTATTATTATTATTATTATTATTATTATTATTATTATTATTATTATTATTATTATTATTATTATTATTATTATTATTATTATTATTATTATCACCTTGGTAGTAGGTCTTGCCTTTGTCTTTCAATGCCATCCTTTTTAATCATTACAGGTGATTTGAGACCAATCACTCTCCCTCTGCCTTAATTGGGGTGTGTGTGTGAAAGTATCTTCTATCTATCTTACCTTTAAAGTCCTGCATGGCATGGGTCCAGGTTACTTGAGGAACTGTCTCACCTCACTGGGAGTGACCGACCCTACTTGTGCTGGGAGAGGAGGCATGCTTCAGGCCCTGTCAGTCAAACAATGGCTGATGGTCTCCAGTAGAAGGGCCTTCTCTGCTGTGGCTCCTGCTCTTTGGAACATATCGTCCCGTGAGGTGAGATTGGCTCCCATCCTTCTGTCCTTCCACAGGAACCTGAAGACCTGGCTCTGCCAGATGGATTGGGGCCCTAACAAGGAAGCATCACACTGGAGGTGGTTGTTGAATGAAGAGGCAATCCCACCTCCCACCTTCCCATGTGTCCTGCTCCCTCCATCCCCATTTTTTAACTATACTTTTATCTTGATTGGGATTTCCATATTATTTTAGAGATATTTATATGTTAAGATTTTAATGTTTTAATGCTGTAAGCCATCCAGAGTCGTTTCGTATGAGATTTGTGGCAAACTCTCACTAAAAGAGACAGCTGGACTTCAGCTCCCAGAACTTCAACCCATCACCAAGTTCAGAGAGACTGGCGGGGAAGTCGAGGGGGGAGGACATATTAGAAACCACCTGTCAGCTTCCAGCTCAAGTATCCAAATAAAAGTCAAGAATTATTCTCATTTCTGAAAAAGCTTACTGTTTATTGAATACATGGCCTGGTAAAGGTGAGGTATTCAATAAATAGTAAGCTTTTCAGAAATGAGAATAATCCTGGACTTTCATTTGGATACTTGAGCTGGAAGCTGACACTAAACTAACTCTAAAATCCCAAGGCATCAGACCGTAGCATATAACAATGACTTTCCCAGCCAACCCCCACTTCCCCCCAGATATCTATATAGCTCATGTAAACATGTTCTCTTTGTTATGGGACCCGTCTGCTATCTTCTTCACACATGCTAGAATGTCCTTGAAAAGTTTCCATGCTGCCGACTTTCAGCAAGCTTCTGTAGAACTGGAGAGGTTTCATTTCTCTAACTAACCCATTCGATAGCAACACCTCCCCCCCCCCTATTCTAATGACAAGATGAAAACAGAGAGGCACGTAGCTGCCAAATTTTCACTCTTGGCACCACCCTACTTTGTAGTCATTTGTGTTGGCTTGCAAAGACATGCCAACTTTGCCAAACAGAACAGGGAATTGCTGCCATGGCTTATCACTTTCATCCAAGTGACAGCCTATTTTATTAAAGGGGATTTGCATTCTGACCATGTCACCTTCAGGGATGGAGCTACTGCTGGTCTGAATACAAGCCCTGATACCTACAGCCTGGTGTTATGAACAGTGGATGAAAGATTGCAGCTGAATATAATAGGCTTTTTTTCAAATAGTACAGCTTGCCTCCAAGCCTAGCAACATTGGTCTGGAGATGGATTTTTCTCAGCCATGGTCCTTCAGACCTTTGGACCATTTATTGATATTCCCTGAACAAGGGAAGCAATTAATCAGAAGACTTTTGCCAAAGGTATACTTTTGGAGAGCTAGCCTTGCAGTGGGTGTAGTGTACCCAGAACACAATTTACATTAATAACTGATGGTTTGCAACCTCGGGCGATTTCCATAAAAGTCTATTAGCTCTTGATAATAGAAAAAAAAAACAGAGTAGATTGCTGCAAATATTAGCACAGAGTAAAGCATGATTTCTGTGAGGAAAAAAGGGTGAACCTGAATGGCTGGAAATAAAAAGGATCAATGGGTTGGAAATAGCAACAATGCCTTGTTGAAAGATTCGGGGATTGAAGAGAAAGTTATGGGCTGCAGGAGGAGAGAGTTGAAGGTCCTGAAGTCATTAGAAAGTAGTTTATGCCAACCAAGTCTGGACTCATGCAGTCTCAGCTGAGCTTTCCAACTGATTCATAGCTGAGCCTTGGGCAAGTCATTCCTTGTACCTTTCAAGTGATTATTAAAATGTCTCTCAATCTAGGAGAATGAGTGATTGTGCAACATTTGGAGAACCTCAAGTAGCAGAGGCAAAGCAAGTTTGAAGCATTATTGCAACAAGCATGGGGATTGAAATGTTTTCCTCCAGAGGGAGATGAGGAACACTCGGCATTGTAAAGTAAATAGAATTACTATGGTGCTGAGAGAAAGAACATCTTGGACATGCTTACAGGAAAAGGTGAAGGTTTCCCCTGTCCAGTCATGTCCGACTCTAGGAGGCAGTGCTCATCTCCATTTCTTAGCCAAAGCAGCCAGTATTGTCCAAAGAAACTTCCATGGTCATGTAGCCAGCATGACTATACATCAAAGTGCACAGAACGTTGTTACCTTCCCACTGGAGTGGTACCTATTTATTTATTTGCATGTTTTAGAACTGCTAAATGGGCAAGAAACAGGAGCTCACCCCATCACTGTGGCACTCGGGTCTTGAACTGGGACTGTCAGCTTTCCAGCTTTCCAGCTGACAAGCTCAGCGTCTTAAACCGCTGAGCTATCAGCCCCCAGCTTACAGGAAACAGAAGCTAATTCTCTTTTGTTATAATTTTATATTGCCATTGTTCTTGAGCCAATGAAAATCATGTTCATGTTTTGATCATATTATTATATTTTTTTTAAACTGGTCAGATATCATAATGGCTTCCATGAAACAATTTTGGTTGTTTTGGCTTTGGATATGAATATGATTTGGAAGCCACTTTCTGTGGCTTTGCATATGGTGAGAAGTAAGTTATGGCTTACTTAACGGACTGGCTAGCGCAATATAAGAACTTGTAAGCTGCCCAGAGACATTTTAATAAGGTTACAGAATTACAGAGGTGGAAGGGACCTTGAAAGTCTTCTAGTCTAACCCTCTGCTTAAACAGGAGATCTTATATCATTCTGAACAAATGGCTGTCCAATCTCTTCTTAAAAATCTCCAGTGATGGAGCACCTACAACTTCTAGAGGCAAGCCGTTCCTCTGACTGATTGTTCTCACTGTTAGAAACAAAACCTTAGTAAGACCACACCTGGAATACTGCATCCAATTTTGGTCACCATATTACAAAAAAGAGGTTGAGACTTTGGAAAAAGTGCAAAGAAGAGCAATTAAGATGATTAAGGGCCTGGAGACAAAAACATATGAAGAACAGTTGCAGGAATTGGTTATGGCCAGTCTAGAGAAAAGAAGGACTAGGAGTGACATGATATCAGTATTCCAATATTTGAGGGGCTGCCACAAAGAAGGGGTCAACTTATTTTCCAAAGCACCAGAAGGCAAGACAAGAAACAATGGATGGAAACTAATCAAGGAGAGAAGCAACCTGGGATTAAGGAGAAACTTCCTAGCAGAGAGGACAATTAACCTGTGGAACAGCTTGCCTTCAGAAGTTGCGGATGCTTCATCATTGGAGGTTTTTAAGAAAAGAGTGGACAACCACCTATCTGAAATGGTACAGGATCTCCTGCTTGAGCAGGGGGATTGGACTAGAAGGCCTCCAAGATCCCTTCCAGCTCTATTCAGATTAAGATTAAGGAAGTTTCTCCTTAGTTCTGAGTTGAATCTCTCCTTAATAAGTTTCCATCTGTTTCTTCTTGTCCTGCCCTCAGGTGCTTTGGAAAATAGGTTGGCACCATCTTCTTTGTGGCTAAATAAATTTAAAGAAAAAATAAATGGCAAAAACATTCAGGCTAGAGATCAATCTAAAAGAAGAGCAGTATTACATTGAGACAACTCCCTCCCATTTCATCCTAGTGTATCCTCCAGCAGATAGATCTGTGGACTATTGGGGCATTAAAATAGTAAAGAGATTTACTGGGCTTCCTGTCACTTGAGCTAAATGGGGAAACCCGTTGATCTTTTGGTTTTTGACTTTACAGTTTAACCTGCAGCCCTCAAGTTTTGGGGCCATTTTCCTTTTGGACACTAATCCAGTCTGATCCTGTTTAGCTTCTAACCCGAAACATAGTTGGCTAGTAACTGCTACAGTTTGCTTTTCAAAATCCCTGTGACTCACCTCAAAACCTGAATTTTATTTGCAGCTAGACCTTGGTCATCCTCTAGGTTTTCCTGGAGAAACAATTAGCACTTAAAAATTGGGGTACTGTGTGAGCTTATAGCAAGCAGAGACACTTCCTCTTTTATTAATAAAATTTTAATTCCAGCTTGAATCTGACATCTTACTGTGCCTTGGGAATTATATCAAGGCTATTTCTTATGTTCCATCAAATGTTGGTACATATCAACTGTCTCTAGTATAAATTGTAACTTAGTGGAAAAATGGGATTTGGGGGATATTTGGTTATGTTTTCTCTGCTTGAGACAGAATAAAGAATAGATGGTGATTTGAGCTCTCTTTTGACTGTTTAGTTCTGTTGCTTATGAACACTCCATATTTTTTTTAGGGTGCACATATATTTGAATATGGGATACCTTTTTCCTCCTTTTTTGCAAACAGTTCTTTTAAAATGAGAACCAGCCTTCCTTCCTTCCTTCCTTCCTTCCTTCCTTCCTTCCTTCCTTCCTTCCTTCCTTCCTTCCCTTTTCTTTCCTTCCTTGGTTTGTTACAATATTTCAAAAATGTCAATTTTGGTATTTGTGTAGATTTTATGATTTACTAATGACCTCGTAGCTCTAAAACTGATATATTCATCAAGTAATTCCAGTAAAGTTAAAAGTTGATAAAGGTAAAGATAGATATTCATCCTAAAACAAAAATGTTTGGAGACTGCTAGCTAAACAATTTAAATTAAGATTTGGTACAATATGTGAATCCAGCCACGCTCCAGAATTGTTTTTTAGATGGGACATGCATGTATATAGGTGAGATCACCAAATACCTGCAAACACTGCAATCATTTCATCATCCCATCAGTTGTTCATTACACACAGTGATAGTTGCCAACCTTTGTCCATTCTTCATCACACTCTGACAAGTCAGGTACACGAGTGATAGTGACAAATGATCACTTTACTTTGCAGCCAGTTTGATTGATTGCTCAATTAAACCACAGAGGAGAGCTACATAAAAATGTTCGTGTGCAATCTTACACTGGTGGCAAAAAGAGGCATCACAACCTGCACAACTGTATGGTGTAAATGTTCAGTCTCCATGGCCTGGAAGGGGTTTCAGGGTAGCTCATGGGTTTATGGGCTCTTTAATGATCATGAATTTGTCACAAGGACTTACAACTCCAAGGGCACACATTTAATCTGATTATTTTGGATTATGTTGTGAGAACATGTGCATGCATGTGCGACAGAGAAAGAGATGATGATGGATGGATGGATGGATGGATGGATGGATGAATGAATGATAGATAGATAGATAGATAGATAGATAGATAGATAGATAGATAGATAGATAGATAGATAGATAGATAGATAGATAGATAGATAGATAGATAGATAGAGACAGACAGACAGATATAGATAGATACATCTATCTGTCTCTAGTATGACATGATAGCAGTGTTCCAGTATCTCAGAGGTTACCACAAAGCAAAGGGAGTCAAGCTATTCTCCAAAGCACCTGAGGGCAGGACAAGAAGCAATGGATGGAAACTAATCTAAGGGAGAAGCAACTTAGAAATTTCCTGACAGAACTATTAACCAGTGGAATGGCTTGCCTTCAGAAATTGTGGATCCTCTGATACTGGAGGTTTTTAAGAAGAGACTGGACAACCATTTGTCTGAAATGGTATAGGGTTTCCTGCCTGAGCAGGGGTTGGACTAGAAGATCTTCAAAGTCCCTTCCAACTCTATTATTATTATTATTATTATTATTATTATTATTATTATTATTATTATTATTATTATTATTATTATTATTATTATTATTATTATTATTATTATTATTATTATTATTAATAATAATTATTATTATTATTATTATTATTATTATTATTATTATTATTATTATTATCATCATCATCATCATCATCATCATCATCATCATCATCATCATCATCATCATCATCATTACTTTTTAAACATTCCACTGTTATGCTATTGTGCAAAATAAAACTAATTTTAATCTGGTTGTTTTGGATTATGTTGTGAGTACATGTGTATGCATATGAGACAGAGAAAGAAAGAGGAAGAGGAAGAGGAAGAGGAAGAGATTATGGTAGTGGTGGTTGTGATGATGAAATATAGAGATAGATCTAGATAATAATAGTAATAATAATAGTAATAGTAATAATAATAAAATTGGAAGGGACCTTGGAGGTCATCTAGTCCAACCCCCTGCTCAGGCAGGAAACCCTATACCATTTCAGACAAATGGTTGTCCAGTCTCTTCTTAAAAACTTACAGTGTTGGAGCATTCACCACTTCTGGAGGCAAGTTGTTCCACTGGTTAATTGTTCTGTCAGGAAGTTTCTCCTTAGTTCTAGGTTGCTTCTCTCCTTGATTAGTTTCCATCCGTTGCTTCTTGTCTTGCCTTCAGGCGCTTTGGAGGATAGTTTGACTCCCTCTTCTTTGTGGCAACCCCTGAGATATTGGAATACTGCTATCATATCCCCCCTCGTCCTTCTTTTCATTAAACTAGAAATACCCAATTCCAGCAACTGTTCCTTATATGTTTTGGCCTCCAGTCCCCTAATCATCTTTGTTGCTCTTCTCTCTACTCTTTCTAGAGTCTCAACATCTTTATTACATTGTGGTGACCAAAACTGGATGTAGTATTCCAAGTGTGGCCTTACCAAGGCATTGTAAAGTGGTATTAATACTTCATGTGATCTTGATTCTATCCCTCTGTTAATGCAGCCTAGCACTGTGTTGGCTTTTTTGGCAGCTGCAGCACACTTCTGGCTCATATTTAAGTGATTGTCCACCAGGACTTCAGGAACCCTCTCACAGTTACTACTATTAAGCAAGGTACCACCTATACTATACCTATACATTTTGTTTTTCTTGCCTAAATGTAGAACCTTACTTTTTTCACCATTGAATTTCATTTTTCTCCTGTATCTTAAGCCTATCTTCTGGAGTGTTGGCTATTCCTGCCAGCTTGGTGTCATCTGCAAATTTGATGAGTTCCCCATCTATCCCCTCGTCCAAATCGTTGATGAAGATGTTGAAGAGCACTGGGCCTAGAATAGAGCCCTGGGGCACCCCATTACGCACTTCCCTCCATGTAGATGCAGTTCCATTGAGGACCACATGCTGAGTACAGTCGGTCAGCCAGCTATGAATCCATCTGGTGGTGATGCTGTCTAACCCACATTTTTCTATCTTATCAAGTAGTAGGTTGTGCTCTACTTTATCAAATGCCTTGCTGAAGTCCAAGTAAATTATATCCACAGCATTCCTCTGGTCCAGTAACTTTGTCAGACAGACAGACAGACAGACAGACAGACAGACAGACAGACAGACAGACAGACAGACAGACAGACAGACAGACAGACAGACAGACAGACAGACAGACAGATCTTTTAAACGTTCTACTCTTATCCTATTATGCAAATTAAATTAAAATTATATGTTTGTCAAGAAACTAAATAGAGGAAAAGAATATCAATATCTGGAATTTCACTGTACCGAAATATAAAGTCACCACTAAAACTGATGAGAGTAATAGATCTCAGAATAACAATATAAACTATTTGTTTGCCCAATGCACAAAATTCACCTCTGTGTGATGGCCACTGACTTTAGAACACATTGACAGATTTACAGATAGGTCTTTAGTACTGATCATTCAATTAAGTCACAAGGTGATGTATTTCCTGTTCTAACAAAGCAGGGTACTGATCCAGAAACTTGCAATCATGCGTTTGTTGGCTTGCAATGTGTCACAATCCCCTTTGTTGTTCGTGTTCAGAGGCAATGTATCTTTGAATAAGTAGGGTTGAAGGAGAAAAAGCAGTGGGATTACAAAGAACTTATATCATGCTTGGATTTTTACAACATGGTTGATAATGCCCAGAAAAGAACCGTTTATTCAGGTTTTATGGCTTCAGAAAAACTGTGACCCAATCAAGCATTCTGTAGATTTCATTTTATTCAAAAGAGAAACCTGATTATTTTGAGTGATGCAAAAGGAGGAATATGGAGAATATTCAGCTCAGTCAGTCAACTATGTTTCAATTGCCTTGGCAATGAATACCTAGCAGAAATGAATGTCTTTCCCAGGAGGATTTGGCTAAGTAAGAATGCTCCCCAGTTGTGAAACCAATAAAAGGGAAGATGGATAAAATAAGTGACTGACAACTGTGAAAGAATAACCATGGCTGTCTTCCCACAAGATGCTGGCTCAGTTTTCTGAATTCACTTGAAATACTGAACTATAAAATACAAACTGAACATAGGGGTTGTGTGTGTGTGCAAACCACACCAGGCTAAAACATGGTTGGTTGTTCTTGGTATTGTGCAAAGATCTATCTATTGCGCAAAGATAACCAGTGTGTCAAGGAAAAGCAACCTTTACGACCAAGACCCATTAGAAGGCTAAGAAATAAGCATAACCTATTTTGCAAAATATAGTACAATTATTGGGGGTGTGATGGCTCAGTGGTTAAAGATGCTGAGCTTGTCAGTTGGAAAGCTGATAGCCCAGGTTTGAGACCCAAGCACTGTGCTACAGGGTGAGCTCCCGTTACTTGCCCCAGCTCCTGCCCATCTAGCAGTTTGAAAGCATGCAAATGCGAATAGATAAATAGGTACCACTTCGATAAGAAGGTAACAGTGTTCCATGCACTTGGCAGATAGTTATGCTGACCACATGACCACAGAAATGTCTTTGGACACTGCTGCCTCCCTTAGCTAGCCCCCCCATGTGAGGTTGGCCCCAACCCTTCTATCTTTTTGTGAGGGCCTAAAGACGTGGCTTTGTCAATCGGCTTGGGGTCCCCAGTGGGGGGCACTTGCAATGGAGGTGATTGATTGAATAATAATAACAGATCCCAATTTCCCCCCCTCCAGTCCCCCAACTCCCTCCCCATGTCTCTTTGGTTTTAAGGTTTGATTTTAACTTTTTATGTTAAATATAACTGTAAGTTGGACAGAATTACCCTATGGTAATTTTATAAATAAATAAATAAATATTCCTGGGGACTCCTGGGGATAAATCGTATCTTTCAATACTGTGAACCTTTCTGTTTCTAGCCGGTGGCAGTTTAGCAAATGTTAATCCATACATCTATTCTGTTTTATTTCTGCATAAATCAGTAGCTCTGAAAAGCATGAAGATCGTATTTAAATTGGTACTAGAAATGGACTTTCTTCCAAAAGCATATATGTTTAAATTTTAAATATGTATTTTAATCAGATAATCCATCTGTTGGGATATATAAGCAGTAAAAAGGTTTATGTTGGCAAAAGTATATGTGCAAGGTGGTGAGGATGAACAATTAATCAAGGGAACAGCTTGCCTTCCAGAGTTATGGGTGCTCCCTCCCTGGAGGTTTTCAAAAATAAAAAACAACTGTTTGACTGGGATAATATAATGTCTCCTGCCTTGAAGGTCCCTTCAAGCCTTCAAGCCCTATGTTCTGTGTTCTATATTTTGTTAAGCAAAAGTACAAGAATGATAACTGTCATTATAAAGGTCAGATCCTCTGAGAAACTATGAAGATTTAGAATTCCTTGACTATCTTAAGCTATAGGTATAACATTTTATTTTCACGGTTTAATTGTTGTTTTGCTTTCAGGGAGTTTTCAGAGAACATTAAAATCTCTTTGGAATATAAAGTGAAAGGAGGTATAGTAACTAAGTTAGCAAATGTGCAAATTGGAAAGTGAAAGCATAATGCCCTTACTGTTTAAAGCAATCCTTGCTTCCAGGGAAGGTTAATCTTGAATGTCCCAAAAGTGCTTTTCCAAAAGGCAACTGGACTTTGTTTTTCCTTGAAGACATTTCACTTCTCATCCAGGAAGAACTGAAGAACTGAAGAAGCTTCTTGGGTGAGAAGCAAAAGGTCTTCAAGGAAAAACAAAGTCCAGTTGCCTTTTGAAAAAGCACCTTTGGGACAACCATGACCTGGATGGCTGAGAATCTCCACAGACGTTCATCTTGAATGCTTCTCTGAAAATATTTAGAAAATGAAGGAAATAATATTTTACATATGGGATTTTTACATTTCTCCTGCTGGTATATAACAGCACGATGCCTCTATTATTAAGACTTACTTAGTTACTCATTACTCAATATACATCTTTTGGTGAATTGACTGGATTTTAGATACTGTGCCAAAAACTATAAATTAAATCAATTTTGTTTAATGATCAATCTATGGAGTGCATGCAGAATGAAAAATCTTTAAAAAATAAATAAACCAAGTTTAATTGATTAAAAGGTTCGAGGTGCTTAGGCTTAGAAAATTAAAACCAAGTGAGGGGCTACAAATCTAAAGATAAATATATCACACCATAATATCTGGCACATGTCCTGTTTGGAACATACCCCATTTAATTCTGAATCAAAGCCCGGCTTCGTGAGAGTGATAATAGTTGCCAAAATGACATCCAAATCCTGTTATCATTTTGCCTCTGTATGCTTAAAATTACAGGCATGCTAACTAGATTAAACCATAGATGATAATTTGATTGACTGAATTCACATAACACATTTGATCCCATTACTGAATTAACCCATTTTCAGGATTCACACAACCCACTGAGCCATATAAAATCAAACCAGGCTATTGAGGAATCCGACCACAATGAAAGGCAGACACTAGGTTTTTAATGTAATGTTTTGCACGGGAAAATCTTAGATCTTGCTTAATGTAAGGTCCTGCCTCAGCTTGTACTGCCAAGAAAGCAGAACTCTTGAAACTGGCATTGTTTCAAAAGGAACTTTTATTGAGAGGTAGTGATAGCAGGAGAGCAAAGCAAGATCTAAGATTTTCCCATGCAAAATGTTACATTAAAACATCCCCTTTAAACCCCACCCTAGCCAAATGTCCAGTTTGCTTTCATCCAATCCACAGGTGCAAAGTTGTTATGGGAACCGGATTGATAAGACGCAGTTCCCAGGCACCGATCTCAGGCCTTTTATTTTCCTCATGGCCTCCTCCCATTGGAGTGGAGATAAGACAGATGGCCTTGGGCACATTCCTTCTTCCCTTCACACCCAGGGAGATGCATCAAAGGGTTGAAGAACAAAGTAAAGGCAATACTTCCCCTGGCCCACAAGTGTCCCCCCCCCACTCCATCCTAACACTCCAAACCTCCCCCCTCCCACCGGAATGGCAGAACCTGAAAATTAAAATGAAATGAATGAAGAAGTTGAGGGTCTGACACTAACCTTGTTAAGGAGATGTTACAAAATCATCATCTTCATCATTGTCCTAGCATTATTACCCTAGAAGTAGTATCTGCTTTTTGGGTTGACAAAACTCCATCTTGCACAACCAAATGCAGAATCTGGGTCATGTCTGCATTTTGACAGAGATGGCTGTAGACCCATTAGTTGTGACAAAAAAAAAACAAACCCTGACCGACTTGGGCTTGATGTTAGTTTGGTCTGTATTCAGATCAGCACTGCCCTTGAAGGGCAGGGAGTATCCAGGCATCACTAGAAGGAACAGACCTCACCACCACAAAATACATTTATACTATTTTTAACTGATTAAGACATCAACACACCACACACAGACACACGTAAGGAATTATATTTAGGGAGGAAAAACACAAGGCACACAAGAGATGAGAGTTTGATGGAAGCATTACTTCAGAATGTCAAGCATAACATTCGATGTTAGCAGCCTTGACAAGAACTTTGGTGTACTCATTGACAACATGCTGAACATAATCCAGCCATATGAGACAACCTGAAGTTGTGCTTCTGGCTCCATCAGAAGAAGCAATATATGGAACTAGAAGGTCCCTCCAAGGTCCCTTCCAGCCCTATGATTCTATGATAAAGATGCATTAAGGTTTTATTCTCAATCTACTTGCACTGGTGAGACCACACCTAGAGTATTGTGTACAGTTCTGGATGCCCTATTTTCAAATTGGTATTTGTGAATTAGAAAAGGCCCAGAGAAGGGTGACAAAGATGATAAAGGAATGTGAGAACATGTCCTATAAGGACAGTGTTATGTCCTGGGCCTTGCTGAGTCATTCAGCAAGGCTCAGGAAGTCTGCAAAGAGGTTGCAGAGACCGGGACAGACCACGTGTCTTCCCGGGACCCAGACAGGCTGTCTCCAGCCTCGCGCGCATGCGCGAGGCAGGAGAATAGCCTGCAATCATTGGTTGAGCATCCCCTTGCATGGGGAGTATAAAAGGGCTTGATGCCTGCTTCTGTTCAGTTCTGTCAATCTCTCTCTATGCTTCTGTTCAGTGTTATTTTATCAAATAAGAAGACATCTTTTGTATGAACTGCCTCGTCTCAAATGTCTGCTGTACGAACAGAACATTGGCGACGAAGGTGGGATTCGCCGTTTGGAAACCTACAGAAGTAAGATAGGCCTACTCACCTGAGACCTGACGAGCTGAGAAGTCGGCGTCCAGTGGAAGCGACTGCCTGCCAGCATGAAGACGCTGGAGGTGAGCTCAGCTTCAAAAGGACCCCTTCTCACTCCTTGCGGAGAAGTTCGGCGTCCTGTGGAAGCGGTTGCCTGCCAGTATGAAGACACTGGAGGTGAATAACCAAGGGTCTACCTAGGGAGATTGTGGGTTCTCTATCTCTGGAGTTTTTAAAGAACAGATTGGACAACCAGAACATGAATGATTTACCTGATTTTTCTGCCCATTATAAACAACAGGACTATATGATCCCTCTGTATTTATAGTTCTATGATCCCATGGGAAAAAATGCATATTATCCAATGGTTACTGCTAGTAAAGATGAGAAAGAATGTATACGGTATGCTCTTCATGTTTTCCCCCCTCAGAGATTGAGGCCCACATTTGTCTATTGACTGGTATGCTCAGACAAACATTACAGAGTGGGCATAGCAAAAGAAATTATTTGATCTAGTTGATATTAAATTAAAATCCAGTTAAGTATACATAGTGAATGTGATTATTCCTCCTGAATTCAAGAACCTTTTGGCTGTCTCATTAAAAATGATTAGGTTGGGCCACTCTTGGAAATATACTTGGAGTGTGCGAGGTTGTGTATCTGTCTGCATCATGAGGTAATCTTTAGAGAAAATAAGTCTTGAGCCATTGAGAACTTTTCTCGCTATCTTTAATTTTGCTCACAACAATACACATGCTCTAGATGCTCTGGAACAACTAGAGGTAAAAGGAGTCCCTGTGGATTTTACTCTTTCAAAATGCTAGGTTGGCAGGAACTTGGGCAAGGACAGGAGTTCATCCCATTGTACAGTGCTCGGGTCTCAAACATGGGCTGTCACCTTTTCAGCTTACAAGCTTAGCCTCTTTAATCACTAAGCCATCAGACCGCCCTCTGGAGCAACTAGACGAATGTGTAAATTTGAATCCCCTTTTATAAATCTCCAATTGAAGGAAATCTTCCTCTGTCTATGGAACAAATTCAATAGATACAGCTACTATGGATATAGGAGAGACCAAGCTGTATTTCCTCTTTTGTTCTGAGTTTTTACATACATTTGTTCCAATGCACATTCTTTTGCCCAGTGTACTCATAACTGGAAGTTATGTTGTCTGACATAAAGAATTTGTACCATTTACAGCACAGTTTTTCAAACTTGGCAACTTTAAGAAGAGTGGACTTCAACTCCTGAAATTCCACCCTAAATGAAATGTCTTACATTCTCCCAGCTAGCATTCTGGAAGTCCCAATAAAAGTGAATATATGAAGCTCAGAATTGAACTATGGGGTCCTTGGTGCTCTCTGAGTTTGGTTCTTTGCTTGCAGATGTTTCATTACCTGGCTAAACAATATTATCAGTGCAAATGAGTATAGGATTGCTCCCTGTTTATGGCATGATGAAAACTCTTTAATCTCACAGCACATGGACGGACTCAATCACAAATTCAACTGGGAAACTATGAGCATCCCAGGCCAAGCTAAATCCAAAAAAAGCTATCAATATCCATCAATAAATACATAAAACTAAACCTTATCTACACACTATTCAGTAGCAATAGCAATAGCATTTAGACTTACTATTTATACTGCCCCACAGTGCTTTACAGCCCTCTCTGAGTGGTTTACAGAATCAACCTATTGCCCCCAACAATCTGGGTCCTCATTTTACCGACTTCAGAAGGATGGAAGGCTGAGTCAGCCTTGAACCAGTCAGGATCAAACTCCTGTCAGTGGGCAGAGTTTGCCTGCAATACTGCTTTCAACCATTGCGCCATTAGGGCTCCTAATTCAAAAAAGACAATAAAAAGTTAAGAGGAAAACAAAAAGACCAGAACATCCTCTCTAGCAGCCAACAACCAGATAAGCAGGGATGAATACCAGGCAAACAAGCAAGCAGAAAACAGTACTCTCATCTAGAAACTTACTGTTATGTATTGATATTGACCGTTAATGTGTTTGGGTTTAAATGTGTCTCCAACTGTTTTGGAGGGAAACTGAAGTTTATATTTGAGGGGGTAAACCAGCTCTAAATCTGATTGGTCGCCACCTAGTGGCGGCATGTATAAATATCTGTCAGTCTGTCGGTTGACTTCAGTTCTGTTATTCTTGCAATAAAACATGTTTCATTAGATCGGTCTGGTCAATGCCTTCAAGAACCCACTATGTAACACTTACCAAGGCGAAAACCAAGCCCCTGGCAACACTGGCTGGAAGCAAACCTCACTCTCACTTGCACTGGTGATGTTACCTAGTTAGGAAATGAAATGTCTAAAAGCAAACAAGCAATCTCAGAGAGCACCAAGGACCTCACAGTTCAACTCTGAGCTACAAATATTCTCTTCTATCAGCATCAAGGCCTCCATAGTTCTAGGAGTAGAAGTCCACATATCTTAAAGATGGCAAGTTTGACAAACGTTAATTTACATTGACATATTGCACGGCACACTTTTTAAAAATTGGAGTACTGAACTGCATCAGTTGAAGATGTGCAATTTTGAAAGAGAGAGGCATTTCCATTCACATATTGGCTTCGGAAGAGCAATATCAAGAAATTAAAATGCCAGCTAAATTAATTTCTCCCCGAACTGCCTAATTATAACTTTGATATATCCCAGTGTTGCAAATTAATGACGCTAGTATTATCAGCCATCGCGTGACATCGGCTTGCAAATTGTATTTGCCCGTGGATAATCTCAGACACCCTTTTGTGTCTTCTTCTATATCTGCTTCACAACACATGTGAGCATAAGGAAGTGGGGCCTTTCTGATCATGCTGTAAAACAAATACATTTATTTAAAATATGATTGAACGGATTCATTTCCCCAACTCTCCTTCCCTCTTTCTTCCTTTTTGCCTATGTCAGCTGCTTTACCAATCTGTACCCTAGACATTGTCAATTCTATTTTTTTTTTTTTGCCTACATACATATTTATCAAGTTATTATATTTGGGAGTTGGTGACATTATGCAGTGTGTTGAAAAGAAGGAAGAAATAGTGGGGCAAAGAGATTAAAGGCATGAGATGAAGAAAAGCAGCTAAAACCACTTTATATCAATAGTTCACTCTATCTTTCTGTATCTTTAGATCTTTGCAAACCATCCTTACTTCCATAATATCTGTACAGTGATTCCTACATTATCTTTTGTTAATTAATTTTTTTACCTCTTTCTAGAAACTTTCCAGGCCCTAGAAAGAGTGCAGAGAAGAGCAACAAAGATGATTAGGGGACTGGAGGCTAAAACATGAAGAACGGTTGCAGAAATTGGGTATGTCTAGTTTAATGAAAAGAAGGACTGGGGTGACATGTTCCAATATTTGAGGGGCTGCAATAAAGAAGAGGGGCTCAACCTATTCTCCAAAGCACCTGAAGGCAGGACAAGAAGCAATGGATGGAAACTAATCAAAGAGAGAAGCAACCTAGAGCTAAGGAAATTTCCTGCCAGTGAGAACAATTAATACTGGAACGACCTGCCTCCAGAGGTTGTAGGTGCTCCAATACTGGAACTTTTTAAGAAAAGATTGGATAACCTCACTGTGGAAGTCCTTCAAGACCATAAACCTTGGAAATTCCAATGGCAACCTGGTTATGGGGTCTTCTTCTTCCTCCTCCTCCTCCTCCTCTTCCTCTTCCTCCTCCATCCTCCTGCTTTTTTCCTCAATAGCTTAAATTTTATGAGAGGTTCGTTCTTGATCGGCTTGAGGTTGGCTCATCCTTCCATCCTTCCAAAGATGCAGGCTAATTCACTGCTCACTTCAGGAGTTTGATCCTGACGGGCTCAAGGTTGACTCAGCCTTCTATCCTTCTGAGGTCAGTAAAATGAGGATCCAGATTGTTGGGGGCAAGATGCTGACTCTATAAACCATTAGAGAGAGCTGCAAAGCACTGTGAAGTGGTATATAAGTCTAAGTGTTAAGTGCTATTAAGTGGATAGAGTGAAAGAAATGCCCACTGAAGGAAGACAGACAGCTCCCCTTCGTATATGGAGGGGGATTTATTCACAGGACTGCAGAAACAAATCTGCTGCTGCATATCAATCATATCCACTGTGGGAAGAATCCAAAGAAAGAAATATTTTGGGGAATATTAAAAAGGCAGAATATATTTCTCCAAAGGAATAATGGAGAAGATCTTTTAAAAAGGCAGAAACGTCTCCCTCCCGCCAGCCAGAAAACTCAGCAGAAACCAGCTTTTAGAAATGCAGATGTAATAATCCATTCAGGGAGGTTGGAGCCAGGAAGCTAGAAGCTGATGAGATTAGGAAGACAAAGACCCTTAAAATCTACATACCCCACCCAAACTCTAAAAGACACGACCTTTGGGGACATAATAGGATTAACTCACCAATACCAAAAGGGCACACTCAGACTCAGGTCAAAGTACATGACACAGGAAATACAAAGCCTCAAACAGGAACAGGAAACAACCTCAAAAGCCCAAGAAAGTATAAAAACCCACCACTCCCAGCTACATGAGGTCAGCTTTCCCATAGCCACGCTTCTGTCTGGCTTTGCTCTTCAATAAACTCCAACCTTCTTTTTAAAGCAGTCTCCATTTTGTTTATTCCCAGCTTGGACTGGACCCTGATGAAGATTTTTCGTTCAACATCACCATATCCCATGCAGGAAGTGGACAGGAGATACTTCAGCAGGTGACAGCAGCTTGCAACCTTTCTTTCCAGTTTCCCCATTGACTTCTCTTTCAGAGAAGATTACAAATTGTGATCACATGATCGAGGGGCACTGGGCAGCTGACTGCAAGTGTAATAGCAATAGCACTTAAACTTCTATACTGCTTCACAGTGCTTTACAGCCTTCTCTAAGCAATTTACCGAGTCAGCCTATTGCCCTCCAACAATCTGGGTCCCCATTTAATCGACCTCGGAAGGATGGAAAGCTGAGTCAGCCTTGAACTGGTCAGGATCAAACTCCTGGCAGTGGGCAGAATTAGCCTATAATACTGCATTCTAACAACTGCGCCACCACAATTCTTGATGCAAGCATGATCATATAAACATGGGGAGGGGCACAATGTTTTACAATGGCTAGACGTTTTATGGACCATAAAGTACAGTTTCTGAGCCATTGTAACTTTGAACAGTCATTAAACAACCAGTGTAAGTCGAGGACTACCTCTATGTTGAAGTAACTTGGACTCTTCAGGCTAGAAAAAAAGAAGACAAAGGGAAAATACAGTATAATGGAATAATATAACCTCAATGTTCTTTGGTGGTTTGGCAACTTGTCAAGACTTGGCTTTTTCAGCTTTCAGGGACTGGGATTTGATTTTGATTCCTCCTGCAAAAAAAAATTCTATTTTTAATTGATTTTTCTTATGAAGGTTTATATATTGTGTTTTAATCTCACTATAGTACTGGTACGTCCATCACTCAGAATTGATTGTAATTAAAAGGGCATATGAGCTTAGTCAAATAAAATAAAATGCAAATAGTCCTCGACTTTCAATCACAGTGGAGCCCAATATTTCTGTTACTAGCAAGACAGTTGTTAAGTGAGTTTTGCCCCATTTTACAACTTTCCTTGCCACAGTTGTTAAGCGAACCAAGGCAGTTGTTAAGTTAGCAACATGGATGTTAAGTGAATCTGATTTCCCCATGGACTTTGCTTGTCAGAAAGTTGTAAAAAGGGGATCACATGACCTTGGGGCAGAGCAACGGTCATAAATACGAACCAATTGCTGAGCACCTGAATTTTGATCACGTGACCATGGGGATGCTGCAACGGTCGTAAGTGTGAAAAACGGTCGTAAGTCACTTTTTCCAGTGCTGTTGTAACCTCAAACGGTCACTAAACGAGCTGTCGTAAGTCAAAGACTACCTGTATTAGAATGCAGGTGATCCTTGCTTAATTATGGTAACCGCTATATAAGAGGCACAGTGGGTGCCTCGTTCCTGCCATCCCTGTTTCTTCCGGTAGGAAAAAAAAAAGAAATTCAAATATGGTCTCTGAGAACAAGAAATTTGCCCCTTCCCCCATTTGTGTGGCAGGGGAAAAGATCACGAGCTAAACATAAGCTGGGACAAGACGCAAAAGAAAGAGGCGGATTGGGCTCACCCTGTTTGAAATTGTTATTTTGCAGCCGGTTGTCTGGTCTGGATGAAAGAATGGATGTTGCTAAGAAACAGATGGTTTCTGAAGGACAAGATTTAAGATTTGGATGGCACGGGTGGTGTGATAAAGCTAAGGTTAATGTTGATTTTAAAAATCGTTTTGTTAGATGTGCCATATTGAGACGATGAAAAAAAATATAAACTTCAGCTGTGCCCCAAAAATACTTCTGTAGCTCTCAGTACAGGAAGCATTTAATAGAAGAGAAATGATTACTAAAGATAAATGGTTAACTTAACTCTGATATACAGATAGTTCTCGACTTAGGACTACGACTGAGCCCCCAATTTCTGTTAAATGAGTTTTGCCCTGTTTTACGCCCTTTCTTGCCACGGTTGTTAAGTGAATCACTGCAGCTGTTGAGTTAGTAACACGGTTGTTAAGTGATTCAGGCTTCCCCACTGACTTTGCTTGTCGGAGGTTCGCAAATGGTGATCACGTGACTGCCAGGACACTGCAACCGTCATAAATACGAGTCAGTTGCCAAGCGGCTGAATTTTGATCATGTGACCACGGGGATGCTGTAAAGGTCGTAAGTGTGGGAAAAATGGTCATAAGTCACTTTTTATAGTGCTGTTGTGACTTTGAATGGGCACTAAGCAAATTGTTGTGAGTTGAGGTCTACTTATATTAGAATTTTGTCAAAGAAAAGGTAGAATAAAAACAAGAGAAGAACTGGTGGTAGAAGGATATTCATGTCAATAGTATAATTATTATAATTATTAGATAAGAGAATTTGGGATTTGAACATCATAAGACTGGATTTAAAAAAGAACTCGGTACAAACGATGATCACGTTCTTACCAAAATGTATAAATTTTCACTGAAATATGAAACAGAAGAAGAATGAGTGAAAAAAGCATGATAAAATAAGCTTAAAACTTGGTTATAATATACACATGGAGCAGTTTGAAAGGATTGAAATTTACGTTATGTAAGAATCTTAAAGAGAATTTTCACAAAATAATATATCATTGCTATATGTCACTGGAAAAAACTGTCTAGAAATTATAAAGGCTTGTCAAACTTATGCTGAAAATGTAATCAACAAGAAGGGACATTTTGTCATGCTAGTCAGACGGGTAAAAAGCCAGAAAATTTTGGACTCCGTTACATACAATAATACAGGAGATTTTAAAGACTCATACGCAATTGAAGCAAGAGACTTTTCTTTTGGAATTGATGGATAAGCGGTGGAAACAAATTATGGAACTTTGTTTGTATTAATGACAACTGCAGTGCGACTATTATACTGTATGAACAAAGGTGGAAAAATTTGACTTTATCCAAAGTGGAGGAATGGATAGTGAAGATGACAGAACTTGCTGAGATGGCCAAATTGACTGCTTTAATTAAAGATAGAACAGTGTCTACATTTAATGATGAAGATTATTATTATTGACTTATTGACTTTTTTTTGCAAGAAACAGAAAAAAAACAAGATTATGATATGTGATTTTGAGAATTAGAACAGAAATAATAGATAGAGAAAATGAAACAATGCTATAACTTCATCAGATAACATCATCAGTATTAGAAGGGAGTGGGGTTTGATCCCTGTTTATAGAGGTAGTCCTCAACTTACAACAGTTCATTTAGTGACTGTTCAAAGTTACAACGGCACTTAAAAAAAGTGACTTATGACCATTTTTCACACCTATGAGCATTGCGGCACCCCCTTGGTCACGTGATCAAAATTCAGATGCTTGACAACTGACTCATATTTATGACTCTTGCAGTATCCCGGGGTCACGTGATCCCCTTTTGCAACGTTCTGACAAGCAAAGTCAAGGGGGCATCTAAATTCACTTAACAAACCTGTTACTAACTTAACAACTTCAATGATTCACTTAACAACTGTGGCAAGGAAGGTCGTAAAATGGGGCAAAGCTCACTTTGCAAATGTCTCACTTAGAAACAAAAATCTGGGGCTCAATTGTGGTCGTAAGTCAAGGACTACCTGCATACTAGTGGCTTACTCTGTCAGTGTTAGTGGAAGTGTTCTTGATGTTTCCTTGGTTAGTTTACTGTTTGATTGTGTGATGAACGATTACAGGAACTGGGAACAGCTAGTCTAACAAAGAGAAGGACTAGGGATGACATGATAGCACTGTTCCAATATTTAAGGGGCTGTCACAGAGAAAAGGGGCCAGCCTATTCTCCAAAGCACTTGAGGGAAGGACAAGAAGTAACAGATGGAAACGTATCAAGGAGAGATCTAACCTAGAACTAAGGAGAAATTTCCTGACAGTGAGAACTATTTGAGTGGAACAACTTGCCTCTAAAAGTTGTGGGTGCTCCATCACTGGAGGTTTTTAAGAACAGACTGGACAGCCATTTGTCTGGAATAGTATAAGGTCTCCTGCTTGAACAGGGGTTGGACTAGAAGATCTCCAAGGTCCCTTCCAACTCTGTTATTCTGTCTGAGTTGGTAGTTTCTTGATTGGGATATTGTGATCTCAAGGAACTACCAACTTAAGCGAACAAACAGTCAATACTTCTACCAACAGTGACAGGGCATGTCACTAGTATATAAACAGAGACCAAACCCCATTCTCTTCTAGCACTGATGATGTTACCTAGTTGGATAATGAAACATCTGAAAGAAATCAGTCAAGTTCAGAGAGCACCAAGGATCCCACAGTCAGGAATGTGGTTGCATCTTTTTCAACTAACACATTTTATTAAAAGGTAAAGGTTTTTGTGATCTGCAGTTCATTTCCTCAGAAGCAGAGTGGCTAGGCTGATGTAGAATTGCAGTGATGTGGAAAGGAAGGGGAGAGATAGGTTGGTTATGCAGATGGAGATTACCTGTGAGACAGGTTACAAATACATTATCAATGAACAATTATGATGTATTAAAAACCCATTGTGTTCGTTGGGAAGATAATAAACTTATCTTCCCCTACATCCATTCACTTTAGAGCTACAGTCTTATGTTCAAGGTTGTGCATCTACGATGCATTGTTTTGCCAGAAAGAGGAGGGAGAAAATTGATATAAAATAGAGCTATCAGTTTGGGCTGCAAAACCACAAATGTCCACTAGATGGCAGCAAAGATTAGCTTTCTGGTAAGCTGGAGGGAGAATTCTGGGAAGTTGAACTCCTCATATCTTAAAGTTGCTGAGATTGACATAGAATGTTGCAGTCCAGGTCCCATAATCCTAACAAAACAACGAGTGCCAACTCCCTGATCCTCCCAATTAAGTTTTAATACAGTAATTCTGAACTAATTGAGCAGAATTGAAAATGTTGACAAAAGAAAGAAGATGAAAAATGAATTGGCCTGTTTACCTTCTGCAGAAAAATGTGTTGTGCAAAATCTTTGGGTATTGAAATAACCCATTGGGGGTAGGAAGTACTGCATAAAATATACTGATATGAATGAACAGGGTTCAAATATGAGTTTGAATCCAGAAGTGAGCCAATGTTAGACTAAGTAGGTTTTGCATAATGTGCGAATACAGCCCTAAGATACACAATTAACCAGCTTAGGTATGAAAAAATACATTTTTTTAATGTTTGTGTATTTTTTTTCTCCCTAATTCAGCTCTCCAAATCACCGGCTGTTATGCGTCTGCGATTTAGGTCTACCGATTTCAGATGCAAAGGGTGACCACTGGCAGAACAGAGCCTCAAATGTGATTCACTTAATTTCATGCTCCAAAAATGGCAGGATAGCAAATTAGAGCAGAATTCATTTTGAGTATTTCCCTTGGCAGCTGAACATGATGGCATTATAAGCTTCAAAGCATGCCCGAAAACTTCTCTTCCTACATTTGTCCTTATTAGAGCACAATTGCTTTCTTTTGTGACTACACACAGAAGGGACAAGGTAGCGCATCAAGGACTTTGTCTAACTAGGGCTCCTGGCTTTGTTGAATCTTCAGCTGAGGATGGTGACAGCAGTAAGATCACAGAATGTATGGATTGAAAGGGGTTTCTGGAGGTCATCTAGCCCAGTTCTCTCCTTGGTGTAGGAACCCCCTACTAGAGATACATGGGGAATCTAAGCCAGTCCTAAAACAGGGATAGCTGAGTCTCTGTCCTTTCTTCCTGACTGTGCTTTCAAATCCTAAGCCTTTTTAGGTCTCATGTGGATTGGATATTTGTTTTTATCTCAGATCCAAATGGGAACGGAATCCCCTTCTTTTAATTGACAAGGGCTCGCAGGGACTTCTGCAGTCATGGGTCTGGACATGACTTTTTAGGTAGTCATGTCCATATATCAGTCCTGTCTCAGCTTGAACCTTTAAGCAAGAACGATTCTTGACCCCATTTGTTGAGAAAGGTATAGTTTACTAAAGGTCAAGTGGAATACCGAAAAGCAAAGCCAGAACTGAGATTCACACGCCAAATCCCATTGGCTTTGCTTTTCCCCCTCTTAGGCACCTTCCATTGCTGTTCCCCCCATCGTCCAATCAATTTCAAAGAAGATGTTTTTGAAACAGTCACTCTCAATGTAGGCTAGCTTGTAGCTGCATTCTTCTCACAGGGGAGTGACCTTGAAACACCATCTCCGAGAGGCCCACTTACTTCTATTACTTTAACTTTCCCCCCTCCCTCCAGAGTTCATGGCAGACGGATGCCGAATGATCGCAGACCGGCAGGCGTGAGGTGGCAGTTCGGACACCATATCCTATTATTTTATGCAGAAATTTTACTTTATTTATTTACCAAGAGAGAGAGAGATAAAAACAAGCTCATTATAAAAAAAATATTTTTTAACGTTTTCTTAAAAAAATAAGGAAGGAACCGTAGACCAAAGATGGAAAAAGAATTGAAATCCTCTTTATTTCTTCAGAACGTTATAAGAATGTCCAGAAAACCTACATCCAGGATAAACTGAAACAGTGAGGATATTATTATTTTTTTCAAAAAACAGGCTATCTCTAGAGTTGCTGTATTAAGTTTAATCTATTTGTCTCTGTGGTGCTGAAGCCTTTTATTATCCTTCATCAAATTAGATGGGGTGTCCATTCTTGATTTTAGCATTAGACTCTTTGGGTCAAAACTTCTCCTTAGAATCTTCCTTCCTTCGGTAACATCCTGAGCTGGTACCTTTCTGATTGCAGTGGATCAGTACCATCTTGTGGCCTAAAACAGCATTATTTTTATTTAGGAATTTCCCTTTTTCTCTTCTTGAGCAAGTTACCAGCTGCTGTTTCTTATGAAATTAGGCGTTCTAAAAGTTATTTTTCCCCTAAACAATAAATATTTGTGTTTTAAAATTTAAGGCAAAATCGAATTCACATCTCCTCCTTTATTCTAATAAATTTGATTTAATCTCCTCTGAGGTTTGTTTTATCTCTCAGATGAGGGGGAAAAAAAGGCTGGACCACCCTGACAGAGAAATCTCTGCTATAGAGTGAAAAGGCTGCATACAGGTAGTCCTTGACTTACAACCATAACTGAGCCCAAAAATTCTGTTGTTAAGTGAGACCATTGTTAAGTATGTTTTGCCCCTTTTTACGACCTTTCTTGCCATAGTTGTTAAGTGAATCACTGCAGTTGTTAAGTTAGTAACACAGTTGTTAAGTGAATCCGGCTTCCTCCCTTGACTTTGCTTGTCAAAAGCTCGCAAAAGGGGATCACGTGACCCCCGGGATACTGCAACCGTCATAAATATGAGTCAGTTGCCAAGCGTCTGAATTTTGATCACATGACCATGGGGATGCTGCAATAGTAAGTGTGAAAAATGGTCAAAAGTCACTTTTTTCAGTGCCATTGTAACTTTGAACAGTCACTAAATGAACTGTTGTAAGTTGAGGACTACCTATTGTGGGAAATATGTGAACCATGGCACTCCACTGATGGCCATCAGGGAACCGTATGTCACATTGTTAGAATAGCAGCTTGGGGTGCTACATTTTATGGCACTAGAAGCCATAAAGCATAACAGAACAGAACAGAACACAATAGAATAGAATAGAATAGAATAGAATAGAATAGAATAGAATAGAATAGAATAGAATAGAATAGAATAGAATAGAATAGAATAGAATAGAATAGAATAGAATAGGAGCTGGAAGGGACCTTGGAGGTCTTCTAGTCCAGCCTCCTGCTCAAGCAGGAGAACCTATACCATCTCAGACAGATGAATGTCTAGTCTCTTCTTAAAAACTTCCAGTGATGGAGCGCCCACAATTTCTGGAGGCAAGCTGTTCCACTGGTTGATTGTCCTCACTGTCAGGAAGTTTCTCCTTAATTCCAGGTTGCTTCTTTCCTTGATCAGTTTCCAACCATTGTTTCTCGTCCTTCCCTCTGGTGCTCTGGTGAACACCCTGGCCCCCTCTGCCTTGTGGCAGCCCCTCAGATACTGGAACACTGCTATCATGTCTCCCCTATTTCTTCTTTTCTTTAGAATAATAATAATAATAATAATAATAATAATAATAATAATAATAATAATAATAATAATAATAATAATAATAATAATAATAATAATAATAATAATAATAATAATAATAAAGTTGGAAGGGACCTTGGAGGTCATCTAGTCCAACCCCCTGCTCAGGCAGGAAACCCTATACCATTTCAGACAAATGGCTGTCCAGTCTCTTCTTAAAAACTTCCAGTGTTGGAGCATTCACCGCTTCTGGAGGCAGGTTGTTCCATTGGTTAATTGTTCTAACTAGCCAAACCCAAATCCCGGAGCCGTTCTTCATATGTTTTAGTCTCCAGGCCCTTGATCATCTTAGTTGCTCTTCTCTGAATCAGGGCATATTTGTGCATTAATTTTCTGTTGCCCTTCTGCTTCCCAGAGTCTCCTTACAAGGGACATGGGCGACATAGAAATTTAACAAATAAATAAATAAACCCTCCCATATTTCCCCTTTAACTTTTTCCCAGTCCAGAGAAGCATCGGCCCAACCCACTTAGCAAAAACTCAGTTGAGAAATGTTGTGCCAGCTGCCAGATGTATACTATCCCCAAATCGTATTACTTTTGCTTTAGTGCCGGATTAAAAGAAACATGGATTTTTGAAAGGTTCATGATGGAAAAACAATGAGATTCTGTTTGTGCAAAACATGAATAGAATAGTTATATGGAATAAAACAAAGGAGTGACTCACATTATAAGAAAAGCAACTTCTATTGTTCTGGATTTCTTATCATATTTTGGTGAGTAAGATTATCATAGAAAATAGAAAATTAGGATTGGAAGGGACTTGGAGGTATAGAATACAGAATAACAGAGTTGGAAGGGACCTTGGAAGTCTTTTAGTCCGGCCCCTGGCTCAAGCAGGAGACCCTGTACCATTTTGGACAAATAACTGTCTAATCTCTTCTTAAAAACCTCCAGTGATGGAGCACCCAAAACTTCTGGAGGCAAGGCCTTCCACTGATTAATTGTTCTCACTGTCAGGAAATTTCTCCTTAGTTCTAGGATGCTTCTCTCCTTGATTAGTTTCCATCCATTGCTTCTTGTCCTGCCTTCAGGTGCTTTGGAGAATAGGCTGACCCCCTCTTCTTTCTAACAGCCCCTCAGATATTGGAACACTGCTATCAAGTCACCCCTTGTCCTTCTCATCATAGATGTACCCAGTTCCTATAACTGTTCATTATATGCTTTAGCCTCCAGTCCCCTAATCATCTTTGTTGCTCTTCTCTGCACTCTTTCTATCATTGTGATAACTATAATTATCTGTGTGGGTCACCTCAAAACAATTCTTGCCATGGTCTCCAACTTGGTAGAACTAAACCATAAGACCTGCAAAATATGTTTCATGGGAACTAGCTGTTAGGTAACATTAATGAAGTTTTCCGAACTTGTAAGGAAATGTCCAATAAGCATGGGGGAATAGATTATCCCCATATCAAAGAATTAGAATTAAATGACGATAGATTCATGTAAGGTCATCACAAAGTTTTGTGCCTGCTTTCAAAGTCTTCTAGTTCACAGTGAGCAATTACTACCAGATGAAGGTTGCAGCAAGCCTGGGAAATATATTAAGGGCTGAACTTCAAAAGCAAATGAGGTCAGAAGAGGACCGTGGTAGGAGATTATTTCAGAAGTTTCACATGGTGATGAACGCCTGGGTTATAAGCTGCTAACAAACTATTAAGAGCTTTTATAAGACATGAATTTGCTTTAGTTATAGCGACCTTATTTTAATCACTTTGTCTAAACTTTGGCTTAATTTATTCATTGTTTGGATCAGTAGTTAGCTAATAGCTTATTTGACACTTACCAGCAGAAGCTAAGGAGGCTGACCACAAATGCTTCAGTTATAGGAAGTGTTAGTCTAGCTGACCCATTGTGGATTTGTAATTGTGCAGAAGAACTTTCAAAGTGAGCCTATTACTGGAACAAGGAAAGGTAATGGGGTATTTTGCTTAAGCTGTTGTGAAGAATATGCAGGCAAACGTATGGAGGTAAAAGGTTCATCATTAGCATGCTAAAAAAAACACACCTAGAGGTGGAGAGCTTAGCTAATTAAGTGCACCCTCCATGCTTATTGTGGGATGTTAGCCTAAACGGTGGCATGTCTTCAATAAATAAAAAACAAGTGATGAAATGTCAGGAAATTCTGAGGTGTATTGTTATCAAAGCAGCTTGTTGAATATCAGCAGGCAGACTTGATTTAGATATGGATCCCGAGTTTCTTCTGTGCAGAAATAAATTAGAACATAGAACAATAAAATAATAGGCTTGGAAGGGACTTTGGAGGTCTTCTAATCCAACCCCCTGCTCAAGCAGGAGACCCTATATCATTCTGGACTAATGGCTGTCCAATCTCTTCTTAAAATCCTCCAGTGATGGAGCACCCACAACTTCTAGAGGCAAGCTGTTCCACTGATTAATTGTTCTCACTGTTAGGAAATTTTTTCCTTAATTCTAGGTTGGATCTCTCCTTGATAAGTGTTAATTCTTGTCCTGCCCTAACTTATATCTCTGTTTTTCCTATCAGTGTAGTTATTGGCTCAGGTTGTGTGGGGTAAAAGGACCACAGTGTTGGGCTAGGCCAGCAGTGAAATGGATTATTTAAATACTTGTAAAGTAAGGCTCTGATTTATATCTTAACTCTTAAATTTCCCAAAATGCAAAGAAGTCTCTCCAATCTTTGGCTTCAGTCATTCTGGGTGCCCTTCTGGCTCCCTTGATATAGCATGCTTTTTTTTTTCCATGCTCTTTTTCCAACCAATCTTGAGGTGGACAGCGAAGAATGTTCAATCCATCAATAGATGCAAATAAATCTATCAATTTTCCTGTGTTTAGCTCTAATCAATCTGAGATTAGTTCTTCCCTTGAAACTGGAGAAACTGCATGTAGAAAAAGCTCAGACTTTCCCTTGAACAGACCTTGCCTGTCACAATGTGATAGAGTCACACCACAGAAGTGGTATAGTCCTCCAGCACTATGTCTCCCTGATAACAGCCGCCTCCATTCTAAAGCGAAGTTAGTGATGGGCTTCTTGACCAAGAGGGCTTTTTTTTAAGCCAGGGGTCTCCAACCTTGGCAAATTTAAGACTTGTGGGACTTCAACTCCCAGAATTCCCCAGTCAGCATGTTGAAGTCCACAAGTCTTAAAATTGCCAAGGTTGGAGACCCCTGTTTTAAGCAGTTCTAAATTGTGTACAACTGGTTGCATTGTGACGGTTACAAAGTTATGATCAACAAGAATAAGGGTACTTACAACCTGGATTCAAAGTTCTGATGGTCAGGTCCTTTCCAGAGTCACATTATCAAACTTTGGGCACTTAACCACACGGCTACATTTATGCATGTTTGCGGTATCCCACAATAACTTGATTGCATTTTATGATGGTTTGGCCAAAAACTGGCACTTATTTCCCACGCCCATAGCAAATCATTGGTTCCCTTAACGGTTGCTGCAAAAAAGGTTATAAAATCAGATTGTGTTTTGACTGTTGCAATATAGGATGGTAACTGGGAGGCTCTATTACCATCGTATGTTGAGGACTACCTTTATGTGGTAACTGCAGCAAGGCTGTCATATGCACGAACATTGAAGACTGCAGATACACCAATAATGAATGAATGGATTGCGAAAGTGGCTACGTTTGCAGAAATGGCTAAATTGATTTATTTGACAAGGAGGAACTACAAAGACTTCTCTAGAAGATTGGAAACCTTTTGCTGAAAATGGAATAAAGTTGAAGTGGATTTCAGGATTTATTGATGAAAAAAGTTTATCTATGGCAGGGGTAGGCAACCTTGGCTCTTTTATGACTCGTGGACTTCAACTCCCAGAATTCCTGAGCCAGCCATGCTGAGGGGAAAGGGAGAGGTTTCCATGCTGAGCCATGCTGGCTCAGGAATTCTGGGAGTTGAAGTCCACGAGTCATAAAAGAGCCAAGGTCGCCTACCCCTGATCTATGGCAATGTTTTTCAACCTTGGCAACTTTAAACTGTGTGGGCTTCAATTCCCAGAATTCCCCAGCCAGCAGGCTGGCTGGGGAATTCTGGGAGTTGAAGTCCACACAGTTTAAAGTTGCCAAGGCTGACAAACACTGATCTATGGGTAGACGAGAAGCCTGATGTTCAATATAAGAGAGAGGAAATGGTTATTTCTCTATTTGTACTTGCTGCAAAGACGTTCGGAAATGACTTCTTTAGGTTTCTTTCTTTTCCTTTTCCTTTCCCCCCCCTTTCACTTTGTTTCCTTTAGCCTTGTCCAAGTTCTTTCTTTTCCTACTTCTTCTATTACATTTCTGAAGTGTTGTTGTTGTTTTTTAAAAAAAACTTTGTAAAATCTTCTTTTAACAGTAATACTTTTATTAAAGGAATTTGCTCCCTGCTGCTTTTCCAGAGATGCTAGTTATGCTGGTGGACTTTCACTTAATCCAATTAAATGAAGATGAAGCGATGCACCGTGAACAAAAACATTTGTTTGGAGACCAGCACTGCCAGAAAAAAAAATAATTTTCCCACTGCCAAGGTGTTAAGCAATGTGAAATGAGAGGATTGATGGTTGTGGATGGCTGGCCATGGTGTGCCAGATTTCAATTCCTCCAAGCTGAGCGAGGGGGTTGGAAGAGAGAATGCCTGACATCAATTTTGCGGCAAAAACGTCATCCAGAAAACTAGACATCAGCAGAGAAGAGATTGATAAACTGACACAGGCTGGAACACCACGTTAAACCAAAGGAACACAAAGCAGAACAAATATCCTGGTCAGCTCTTCTTCACCAATTAATTTAAAGGCTTCCCATCAATTAAGAAACTCAGTTTAATACAAGTACCTGTAGTTACCAGCCATGAATCATTGAAGTGGCTCTTTAGAACAAGAGAAAGAGAAAGAGAAAGAGAAAGAGAGAGGGAGAGGGAAAGAGGGAGAGAGAGAGAGAGAGAGACCCAATTTGCAGAGGGGAAAATGGTTTTGCTAAAGCACTGTGAGTTGCAAAACACTCCATATCTGCATATAATAATAATAATAATAATAATAATAATAATAATAATAATAATAATAATAATAATAATAATAATAATAATAATAATAATAATAATAATAATAATAATAATAATAATAATAATAATAATAGTTGGAAGGGACCTTGGAGGTCATCGAGTCCAACCCCCTGCTCAGGCAGGTAACCCTATACCATTTCGGACAAATGGCTGTCCAGTCTCTTCTTAAAAACTTCCAGTGTTGGAGCATTCACCGCTTCTGGAGGCAGGTTGTTCCACTGGTTAATTGTTCTAACTGTCAGGAAGTTTCTCCTTAGTTCTAGGTTGCTTCTCTCCTTGATTAATTTCCATCCGTTGCTTCTTGTCCTGCCCTCAGGCGCCTTGGAGAATAGCTTGACTCCCTCTTCTTTGTGGCAGCCCCTGAGATACTGGAACACTGCTATCATGTCCCCCCTAGTCCTTCTTTTTATTAAACTAGACATACCCAATTCCAGCAACCGTTCCTTATATGTTTTAGCCTCCAGTCCCCTAATCATCTTTGTTGCTCTTCTCTGTACTCTTTCTAGAGTCTCAACATCTTTTTTACATCGTGGTGACCAAAACTGGATGCAGTATTCCAAGTGTGGCCTTACCAAGGCATTGTAAAGTGGTATTAACGCTTCACGTGATCTTGATTCTATCCCTCTGTTAATGCAGCCTAGCCTTAATATTCAGTTTCTTATTTAGCCTCTCGCCTGTTGTTCTTTCTTTCAGTTGAGCCTCTATGAACTTCTTGACAGTGTTGAAAGGATAAAATAATTTCACAACTGTGGCTTTTTAAAAAAACATTTGGAGAGTTCCTACTAAGTTAGTTTAATTATTTCATAGGTTTCCAGCTAGGTGACTTGGCTGATCTCAAAAAGGATCAGAGCGGGTTTGGATGGGACACCACCAGGAGAGCCCAGTGCTGCAGGATAAACAGCTGCATTCTAGAAAGCCCTGGAGAAATGTTTTCAGATGTCACTGATGAAGCTGCATGGCTATGTTACCTGGAACTGAATTCACTTTTGAAGGAGGTTTTATTTCCCATAAAAAGTCAGTACCAGTTGAAAAAAGTGTTGTATTTATGTATATATATATATTTAATTTTAATTAACTTCCAGTTTTTTAATCTTGACTTTTTATATTTTTAAATGCTTGTTTCTCTAGATGTATTTGTCTTATGTAATTATTGTACGCTGCCCTATAAGAATTTGATTAATAAATAAAAGATTAATAATTAAATGTACACTTTAAAATCCCATCCCTTGCTTTGTGTGTAAGAACACAAATGAAAACGCTCCTGGGAGATGAAAAATTAAACTAGTTGCAATATATGGCTCTTTGCCCACTTTTAAAATCTCCCTTTCTGATTGATTCCATTATCAAATGCCTCTTAACGTTAGGAACATTTTCCTAATGTTGCATAGAGCTCTACCTTTTTATTGCCTTGATTACCAAATGCGTCAAGCTTTCTTGTTCAGGCAGGTCATGAGATGAATTGAAATTCAGTACAATACAATATAAAAGGACAAATGTAGAGACAGAGATAATCTTCGCACTTAACAAACTGACTTTTTTTTTTTTAAAGCTTTGGAGCCTAATAGAGGTAGTCCACAACTGGGACCAGGATTTCCATTGCTAAACAATATTCCAGTATTTGAGGGGCTGCCACAAAGAGGAGGGGGTCAAACTATTATCCAAAGCACCAGAGGGCAGGACAAGAAACAATGGTTGGAAACTGATCAAGGAGAGAAGCAACCTGGAATTAAGGAGAAACTTCCTGACAGTGAGGGCAATCAACCAGTGGAACAGCTTGCCGTCAGATGTTGTGGGCTCTCCATCACTGAAGATTTTTAAGAAGAGACTGGACAGCCACTTGTCTGAGATGGTATAAGGTCTCCTGCTTGAGCAGGGGGCTGGACTAGAAAACCTCCAAGGTCCCTTCCAGTTCTATTCTGATTGATTGGTTGATTGATTGATTGAAAGTGGTTGTTAAGTGAGTTGTTAAGTGTTAAGTGGTTGTTAATTTACAGCCATTTTTGCCATGGTTGTTAAGTGAATCACTTAACAGTTGTTAAGTTGTTAAACAGTTGTTGAATGAATCATGTACTTGATAAGTGAATCATGCATCCCCCATTGATTCCCCCATTATCAGAAGTCAGCTGGGAAGGTTGCAAATGGTGATCACATGCAGGATGCTGCAAACATCGTGAATACATGCCAGTAGCCAAGCCTGCAAATTTTGTTCATGGGACTAGGGAGGTGCTATGACCGTCCTAAGTGTGAGGGCCAGTTGTAAGTCTTTTTTTTTTAGTGCCGTTGTAATTTTGAATGGCCACTAAATGAATGGTTGTAAGTTGAGGACTATCTGTAATGCACGGGATTGGTAACCATTTTCCCACAGAAAAAAACACCATAGTGAACAATGGGTGTGCTTTACAACTGCAGCGTTTGCTTAAATGGCATTCACTTTACAACCAGTGCAAAAACAGTTGTAAAACTGTGTCCATTCATGTGGTGACCTGCTTTACAACCATCATGATGTATGACTGTAACTGGCAGGTTCCATGACTATCGTACGTTGAGGACTCCTGTGGCATAGAGTTGAACTGTCAATCTGTAGAGAGAAGGACACCAAGTTAAATTCCACCAAAACTTAGACAAATGAGTGAAAAACTCTCAGTGATTATTGATCAGATCTGCTATATTTTACCTTTAGGGAACATGGTGGGCATGTCTCTGAATAGCATTTGGGGAGGAAAGCAGGGAGAGGGCACCTGCTGGTGACATCTTCAGGACCATCTTGTTGACCACATCAGAAGAGAATATTAAGAGCAGAAACTACCAGGTCTCTTCTTGCATTCTTATCAAAACTTCGTTAAAAGTTGTGATAAATGACAGACAGGAGGGGATTGACTTATTCTTCAAGGCAACAGAGGGCAGAACAAGAAGTAACAAGTGGAAGCTTGTTAAAGAGAGGTCCAGCCTAGAAGAAAGGAGGGATTTTCTATCAGTGAGAACAATTAATCAATGAAATAGCTTGCCTACCAGAGTTGTGGGTGCTCCATCACTGGAGGTTTTCAAATTTAGACTGGACAACCATTTGACCAGGATGGTATAAGGTCTCCTGCCTTGAGCAGGCGGTTGGACTAGAAGACCTCTAAGGTCCCTTGCAGCCCTATTCTATGTTCTGTGTTCTAAACAAGGCCTTTTGGAATTTCTGCATGCAGCAAAATTAATTTCTGGTGTCAGGTTTTGGTGATGATGATGATGATGATTATGATGATACCTATGGGTCTCTCTTCTACTGAGAAGCCTGTTGAATCTTTCTGATTATTGTTTATTGTAATTGTAATTATTGTTTATTAAAGTCTAGAGCTAAATTTCGAACTCTTAACGCACAATGTGACTGCAGATGCTTAACCTAAACTATATTGCTGGGGAAGAAAAAGAAGAACTGCAAGATAAACAGAAACATCAAATGCTCTGTCAACTAGGTGATTGAACTAGGATGCAGGCATATAATCTAATGTTTATAAATGCATAAAAAAAAATCTCAGGGGGATTCAGATATGCTTGAGACAAACTGTTTGATAATCTGCCCATCGAGCTATGCTTTAAATACTTTTATCCTCCAGGGATATTGTGCAGGGGAATATGTTACTTCTCCCTGGAACAACACCGAATATTTCCCTGTCTCTTCAAAGACTAATGGACGGAATTGTTTTCTAAACAGATGGAATAGAATAGAATAGAATAGAATAGAATAGAATAGAATAGAATAGAATAGAATAGAATAGAATAGAATAGAATAGAATAGAAGCTGGAAGGGACCTTGGAGGTCTTCTAGTCCAGCCCCCTGCTCAAGCAGGAGAACCTATACCATCTCAGACAGGTGAACGTCCAGTCTCTTCTTAAAAATCTCCAGTGATGGAGCGCCCACGATTTCTGGAGGCAAGCTGTTCCACTGGTTAATTGTCCTCACTATTAGGAAGTTTCTCTTTAATTCCAGGTTGCTTCTCTCTTTGATCAGTTTCCAACCATTGTTTCTTGTCCTTCCCTCTGGTGCTTTGGTGAATAACATGACCCCCTCTTCTTTGTGGCAGCCCCTCAAATACTGGAATACTGCTATCATGTCTCCCCTATTTCTTCTTTTCTTTAGACTAGCCAAACCCAAGTCCTGCAGCCATTCTTCATATGTTTTAGTCTCCAGGCCTTTGATCATCTTAGTTGCTCTTCTCTGAATTTTTTCCAAACTCTCAATATCTTTTTTGTGACATGGTGACCAAAATTGGCTGCAGTATTCCAGGTGTGGTCTTACTAGGGTTTTATAAAGCAGTACTAATACCTCGCGTGATCTTGATTCTATGTCTCTGTTTATATAACCCAGGATTGCATTAGCTTTTTTGGCTGCTGCTGCACACTGCTGGTTAAGTGATCATCCACTAGGACTCCAAGGTCCCTCTCACAGTTACTGTTTTTAAGCCAGGTCTTGCCCAATCTGTACTTGTACCTTTGATTTCTTTTGCTTTTCTCCATGTTGAAACTCATTTTGTTGGATAGGGCCCATTGTTCAAGTTTGTCAAGACCTTTTTGGATCCTGAGTTTGTCTTGTGGGGTGTTGGCTACTCCTGTCAGTTTGGTTTCATCTACAAATTTGATGAGTTCCCCTTAAATTCCCTCATCTAAGTTATTGATGAAGATATTGAAGAGTACTGGGTCTAAGACGGAACCTTGTGGTACCCCACTGCTTACTTCATGTGGATGTAATGCCGTTGAGGACTACTCGTTGAGTACAGTTTGCCAGCCAGCTACAGATCCATCTGGTGGTAATGTTGTCTATTCCACCTTTTTGTAGTTTACCAAGGAGTAGGTTGTGGTCTACTTTATCAAATGCCTTACTGAAGTCTAAGTATACTACATCCACACCATTTCACTGGTCTATTAGTTTAGTCACTTTGTCAAAGAATGTAATAAGATTGGTTTGGCATGATTTGTTTTTAACAAACCCCTGCTGGCTACTAGTTATAACTTTGTTTGCTTCTAGTTGTTCGCAGATCTGTTTTTCGATTATCTTTTCTAGGATCTTCCTAGGTATTGATGTTAAACTGATTGGTCTGTAGTTTCCTGGGTCTGTTTTTCTTTCTTTCTTGAAGATGGGAACCACATCAGCCCTTTTCCAATCCTCAGGTACTTCCCCGGTGCTCCAGGATTTTTGAAAGATGTGGTGCAATGGATCTGAGATAACATCTGCCAGCTCCTTCAGAACTCTGGGATGTAATCTGTTGGGTCCTGGTGATTTATATTCGTCAAGGTTGGATAGGTGTTCTCTTACCATTTTCTTGCTTATTTTAATTTTTGTTTCTAATTTGTCTTTTGCAGTGGTTTTTTTGGTATGTTGGGCTATAGTTTCTTTTTGTGTGAAGACTGACGCAAAGTATGAGTTAAGCAGCTCTGCTTTCTCCCTGTTGCCTATATTTTCCTTGCCATCTTCTCTCTTTAGTGGGCCTACAGTTTCCTTGACTTTTTTCTTGTTGTTAATATGTTGGAAGAAACTTTTTTTTTATTGTCCTTGATTTCTGTTGCAAGTCTTTGTTTGTTCTGCGCCTTTGCTTTCCTGACTTCATCTTTGCATATTCTGGCTGTCTGCTGATAATCAGCCTTAGTTATATGCCCCTCTTTCCATTTTTTGTATTTGTCCTTTTCGTCTTTCAGTTTGTCAGAGAGATCTTTGTGCAGCCATGCTGGTTTCTTCTTGAATTTCTTGCTTTTCATCGCATTTTTCAGAGTTTTCTGTTGCTAGTGTTTGCATTATATTAAATTCCAGTATGACGTGGTCACTTTTGCCCAAGGTTCTGGCAACTTCAACTCCCTCTATCACTTCTTCTCTATTAGTTAGAATTAAGTCCAGTATGACTTTACGTCTAGTTTCCTCCTCCACCTTTTGGATGACAAGGTTGTTGGCTAGGTTGGTTAGGAATCTGTTTGATCTCCCGCTCGCTGCAGAGTTTGTCTCCCAGTTGATATCTGGATGAGGAAGGTAAACTTTGCAAAGTGTTTTTCTTTCAACTGCACTCAACGTGGAGACCTCAATGAAACTACATCTATATGGAGGGAAGCATGCAGTGGGGTACCCTAAAGTTCTGTCTTAGGCCCAGTACTCTTCAACAGTTGTAACACAATGATGGCTCTTGCAATAGCAATAGCGTTTAGTCTTATATACCATCCCATAGCATTTTACAGCACTCTTTGGATGGTTTACAATATAAGCATTATTTGTATATTGCCCCCAACAATCTGGGTCCTCATTTTACCGACCTCGTAAGCATGGAATGCTGAGGCAACCTTGAGCCCCATCAGGATTGAACTCCAGGTTACGGGCATAGTTTGCCTGCAATACTGCATTTTAACCACTGCACTGTCTGGGCAATTCAACCCAGGATGGGGTAGGTGATTATAAATCATCATATAAGTTTGATGTATTCTATTTTTTTCCTTTAATGTCTGAGTCATTCTGGTGATTGTATGAAGACACTCAGGTATGTTTTAAGGAACATTTTGAGAAGAGATTTTTCTTGCCTTTTTCCTAGGGTGGAGAGAGAATGACTGGCCCAATGTCACCCCAGCTGGCTTTCAGACCAAAAGTAGGACTAGAATGCTCCTAGTTTTGCATTTTAAAACTAGAGCAATGTTTTTCAACCTTGGCAACTTTAAGATGTGTGGACTTCAACTCCCAGAATACCCAGCCAGTTTAAAATGCAAAACATGCTGGCTGGGGAATCCTGGGAGTTGAAGTCCACACATTTTAAAGTTGCCACACCTAGACCACACTGGCTCTACTGTCTACCATTAAATAGATGCAATAATAATATAACAAATGTAGCCCGATCTACTACTCAAACCTTCTTTGTGGTAGTTTCTGAAGACTTTCTGAAGTTAGAGGTGGGTATGTTTGGCCATTTGAAATTCTCCAATCAATTTGTGAGCAGAGACGTTGGATAGGGATACCTCCAAATTTCCATAGGAGATGGAGAAGTTCTCTGATTGTTTCTTAAAGGCAGGATCCCTTCTTAACAACGATGGTGTGGGAAGAATCCAGAGAAAAAATATTTTTGGAAATATTAAAAAGGCAGAATATATTTCCCCAAAGGATTTTAAAGACAGAAACCAATCCCCCCCCCAAGTCTCTCTGCCCCAGAAAGAAACCAGGTCTGCAGAAATGCAGATGTGATAATCTTGACAGAAAGATTGGAGTCGGGAAGCTGGGATTAGAAAGAAAGATCCCTAGAATCAACAATCCCTCACACCAAAAATCCAACAGTCATCAGCCACACCCCCGGGGAAGCAGGATATGATCTTTGGGACATAATAGGATTAACCTACCACCATCAGAATACCAGAAAGTCACACTCAGACTCGGGTCAAAGTTCATGCCACAGGAAGAACTCCAAACAAAAGCTCAAGAAGGTATAAAAATCCACCACTCTCTACTACATGTTGTCAGTTTTTTCCAGAGCCATCTTTCTGCCTGGGTCTCCTCTCCAATAAACTACAACCTTCTTTCTAAAGCAGTCTCCACCTAGCAGTTCAAAAGCATGAAAATGTAAGTAGACAAATAGGTACCACTTCAGTAGGAAGGAAACAGCATTCTATGCACCTTGGTGTATAGTCCTGCTGGCCACGTGACCACAGATATGTCTTTGGACAATGCCGGATCCCTCGGCTAAGAAATGGAGATGAGCATCAGCCCCCTAGAGTCAGAAATGACTGGAATTTATCTTTACCTTTATTGGTTGGGAGAATTTATACAGCTTCAAGACATGAGATTGCTGCAACCAGTGCCATCCTCTTAGGTTTATTTCCTTGTGAATTCAGAGTCAGAAAAACAGAGTTGGAAGGGACCTTGGAGGTCTTCTAGTCCAACCCCCTGCTCAGGCAGGAAACTCTATACCGTTTCAGACAAATGGTTGTCCAATCTCTTCTTAAAAACCTCCAGTGTTGGAGCATCCACAATTTCTGCAGGCAAGCCATTCCATTGATTAATTATTCTAATTGTCTGGAAGTTTCTCCTTAGTTCTAGGCTGGTTCTCTCCTTGATTAGTTTCCATTCTCCTGCCTTTAGGTGCTTTGGAGGATAGGTCGACCCCCTGTCCTTTAGGGCAGCCCCTTAGATTTTAGAGTCTAAAATTTGGGTTCCAGAAGTGTCCTGACTGACGTTTATCTCTGTTTCCATATGCATATATATATATATGATTAAATGCTTGCATTGCCAAAACAGTGCAATAAAATCAAATAAAGTAAAATAAATTTGGAAGTGAGTGTCAGAAGTGATCAGTTTTCCTTGTTTTACATTTTGTCAATGCTTTTAATGTTGATCCAATGCTGCCATCTAGTGGCCAAATATTGGTAACGTACTGGTGAAAATGCTGTTCCTATCTGAATAGTAACAGTAACAGAGTTGGAAAGGACCTTGGAGGTCATCTAGTCCAGTGCTTTTCAACCTTTTCACAGAGTTTACCACTTTTAGGGTATGGCAATATTTGAGTACCACCAGTCGCCTAGCAAGTTGTCAAAAATTTGATGACCAAAAAAAAGAAAAAGAAAAAAGTAATAAAGTACAGGTAGTCCTTACAACAGTTTGCTTAGTGACTGTTCGAAGTTACAACGGCACTGAAAAGACTGACTGATGACCATTTTTCACCCTTATGACCGTTGCAGCACCCCCAAGGTCACATGATTTACATTCAGATGCTTGGCAACTGACTCATATTTATGACGGTCGCAGTGTCCCGGGGTCACGTGATCCCCTTTTGCAACCTTCTGACAAGCAAAGTCAAAGGGGAAGCCAGATTCACTTAAGAACCATGTTGCTAATTTAACAACTGCAGTGATTCACTTAACAAATGTGGCAAGAAAGATCATAAAATGGGACAAAACTCACTTAACAAATTTCTCACTTAGCAACATAAATTTTGGGCTCAATTGTGGTTGCAGGTTGAGGACTATCTGTACACCCACTTGCCACACTTTTAATGGGAAACTTGTGCTTGTTTCTCTGACATAAATCTTTGCACTGTTCTATCCCCTTCTCTCCCTCTGCTTGTCTCAAAGAAGCCTCTCCTCTTCTCTGTCTCTCTTTTTCCGTCCCCTTCTCTTTTCCGCTCATCTGTTTTTCCTCTCCCTTTCCCTCCAAAACCTCTTTTTATATCCTCTCCTCTCCCCCCCGCACTCCTTTTCTCTTCGGTGTAAATGTCATGGTTCCGACAGATGAAACTCTTCAAAGAACTTCGAGGCATTGTTTACCTTAAAGAATCTTTATTTGAGTAGCATAGCATTGGCACTAACACAGTCAAAGCCAAAAACTGGATTCCCCTCCCCTGAGCACATAGTATCAAAGCACAATTCCCTCCTCCAATTAACAGTCATAAATCACATTCTCCAATTAGTTTGAAATGCAGGCTTTCCCTCCAGTTCTCCAGCCCGCCAATTCTTATCATCTCTTATTTCATTAATCTTGGTTCACACGCTAGTCCAGTATTATTATGTCTATCTAAATTCTCATGCACATTCCTCCCCCCCAGCATCATCTAACTATCAAGTAAAACATAAGAAGAAAATGGTTGCATCTCTAACTGTTGTCAAAGCAAAAACATCCGATGTTAGCAGTGTTGACAGTAGCTGCAACTGACTCCTTTCCCCAGGCTGTGTGCAGCTTCCAGAAGCCCCAATCAGCTGGAGCCCTGCACAGATCCTGGGTGCTCAGCAGAGAGAGACCCAGCAACACCGCAGCTCCAGCTGACTCTCCCACAGGAGTGTTGCCACCGCTTCAGCTCATCCCCCCGCTACACTTTTACACTTTTTTACACCTTTTTTTACAGTGCTTTTCAACCCGTCGTACACCTACCAGCTGCCAGCTGCCAAAGTACCATCAGTGGTACGCATAGCATGGGTTGAAAAGCACTCATCTAGTCCAACACCTGCTCTCGCAGGAGATCTACAGTATTTTTGATAGATGGCTGTCCGGTCTCTTCTTACAATAAAGTACAGCAGTGTATTTATTTGTACCCATATTTCCCCAGATTCAATGCCTACAATTCCAGGTAGGGCTGAGAAAAGATTCAGCTATGAAATTCTGGACAGATGGCAGATTGTATGTGTTACCTTAATTACAAGAGGCCAAATCGAATCATTCTTTTTTCTTCTTACAGTCTTTAGACCAGAGAACACTGCAATAAAATATCTAAACCTGTAATTATGAATAAAAGTAAGAAGTAGAGATCAAACACAACAACACTACATTCAAATAAAACCGTATACAGTAGAGACTATTTGTCATAGTGATTAAGGCATCAGGCTAGAGCAGTGGTGGCCAACCTATGGCACGCATGCCAGAGGCGGCACTCGGAGCCCTTTCTGTGGGCACACGTGCCATTGCCCCAGCCTCGCCTCCCCCCACGACCCCCTCACCAGCAGCCCCCCTGGAGGAATCGCCCCTGAGCGTGGCCCACGCGGAGCAGCTCAGCCAAGGACTTGGCAGCCAGGCAGTGTAGACAAGACTCTGTCCTCACGCCCCATCGTGCACAATTGATGCTGCGGGGCGTGGGCAGAGGGCGTGGCTGCCATGGCGCTGCTGGGCTGCCTGGGTGATCTGTGGTGGGCCCTGGAGGCAGTGAGTGGCCCTACGGGTAAGCGGGGACAGTGTGGAGGCAGAGCGGGAGCACGGCAGGGGGTGGAGCGGGGCCGGGGCCAGTTTTTGGGCACTCGGTCTCTAAAAGGTTCGCCATCACTGGGCTAGAGCATGGGAGATTGTGAGTTCTTATTCCACGTTGCGCACAAAGACAGCTGAGTGGTCTTGAGCCAGTCCATTCCTCTGAGCCCTAGAAAGGCAGCAATGGCAAACCACCTTCTGAATTCTTGCCAAAGAAAATTTCAGGGACTTTTACAGGCAGACATCAGGAATCAAGACTAACTTGGAAGTATAAAAGAAAAAAAAAATACAGGTAACACTGGCAAGCACCAGAATTTGTATTAGTCTTCAGTTGTATGTGGGATGCATGGCACACATAGTGGCAAATTGGGCAACCTGGAATCCTATGCTTACAAGTAGTAATAATAATAATAAAGTTGGAAGGGACCTTGGAGGTCTTCTAGTCCAACCCCCTGCTCAGGCAGGAAACCCTATACTATTTCAGACAAATGGCTGTCCAGTCTCTTCTTAAAAACTTCCAGTGTTGGAGCATTCACCGCTTCTGGAGGCAGGTTGTTCCACTGGTTAATTGTCCTAACTGTCAGGAAGTTTCTCCTTAGTTCCAGGTTGCTTCTCTCCTTGATTATTTCCCATCCTTTGCTTCTTGTCCTGCCTTCAGGTGCTTTGGAGAATAGCTTGACTCCCTCTTCTTTGTGGCAGCCCCTGAGATATTGGAATACTGCTATCATGTCACCCCTAGTCCTTCTCTTCATTAAACTAGACATACCCAATTGCAGCAAACGTTCCTTATATGTTTTGGCCTCCAGTCCCCCTATCATCCCTGTTGCTCTTCTCTGTACTCTTTCTAGTGTGACCTCAGAAGGATGGAGTCAACCTTGAGCTGGTGAGACTCGAACTGCTGGCAGCTGGCAATCAGCAGAAGTAGCCTGCAGTACTGCAGTCTAATCATTGCACCACCACGGAGTACCTGTATAAAGTTGTGATAGCAAAATCTTACAGTCCTGATTTTGCTTCTCCCCTCCCTTCCTTTATCTTCATGGGAACTAGGAAGAGTCTTGTCTGAAAATCATATACAGGTTACAGTTCTGCCCCAGAGTCAGATTTCTCTTATCTAACCATTGTCTTGATAGTGACTTTTCTTCCTATTCCTCAAAGTTATTCCTTCTTATTACATCTTCTGAGATAACTACAGGAATTCTTGGTATCAGATTAGATATGCAGGAATTTTATGGTTAGTTCTACTTTCCTCAATTCCAAATCAGCCATCAGTGGCACTTAGGAGATACCTTGTTCATGAGAATCTTACTGTAGGTGCAGATTGGTCACAAATGCTGCAACGTCCTTGGCTTTCTTGGAGAAGCTGTGGAAACTTACACGCTCAATCAAACTAATTAAGGAGCAATTTCCTGACAGAACAATTAATCGGTAGAGCAGCTTGCCTTCAGCAGAAGTGGGTGTTCCATCACTGGAGGTTTTCAAGAAGAGATTGGACAGCCATTTGTCTGGAACAATATAGGGCAGTGGTGGCGAACCTTTTAGAGACCGAGTGCCCAAACTGCAACCCAAAACCCACTTATTTATCGCCGGGTGCCAAGTGGGCATGGCCCACTGGGTGGGCGTGGCTGTGGTGGTCATGGCAGACTGGGTGGGTGTGGCCAAGGTGGGCATGGTCACCTCGATGTTGCTCTTGGGGAGGGACGCCTGTGGGGGCCGGGCAGGGTTGGGGGAGATCCAGGGGGTCTCTGGCAGGTGGGGTGGTGGGCAGGAGGCTCGTCCTGCAGGGTGAGGCGAGGCAAGGCGAGGCAGGGGCCGAGGCGGCTGCTGCCTGTCACCATCGGCCCCCGCACACAGAGGCCAGCGAGCGCATGGGGGCCGACAGTGTCCATCAGCAGCCACAGCCTGCCAGCCCCTCGACTGGCGCACTCTGAAGCTCCGCCACCCACCACCAGCAGTTCAGAGAACTGCCCACAGAGAGGGCTCTGAGTGCCGCCTCTGGCACGTGTGCCATAGGTTCGCCACCACTGATATAGGGTCTCCTGCTTGAGCAGGGGGTTGGACTAGAAGACCTCCAGGGTCCATTCCAACTCTGTTACTCTGAATTCTAATCAACCTTTACCTGGATTTCCCTCTGCCCCAAAATGTTTTGGATTGTTTGGCTCTCAGCTGTTGGCTGAGGATATTTTCCAAACCATCTGACTTTTTCTAAACAGGATCTGCTCTCTCTAGGTGTTGTATTGTGGGTTGAGTATCAAAGACAGAAAGATGTTGGGGGAAAGGAAGCTAATGACTGGATCATCATATTTCAAGAAGAGATGTTACAAGGGAAACAAAATTCCACAATTATTTCTAAGAGTTTTAAATCTCCCCAGAAGAGGCCAGCAGATAACAAGGCTTGGAAAGCTGTGCCCTCTTATGCAAAGCTGATCTGGTTATTCAGTTGAACTATCGCTCCCAGTCACCACTTCCATAATAACATAATAACCTACCAGCAAAAATAATATTGGATCACAGGGTCACAAAACGGAATGGAATGTTTTGTATTTTTGCACTTTTTTGCATGAACTAATAGATGATGGAAAAAAATTTCCAGGGTCCACATCTTTTCTCTACTTCTGATCTCTCTCTCTCTCTCTCTCTCTCTCTCTCTCTCTCTCTCTCTCTCTCTCTCTCTCTCTCTCTCTCTCGCTCTCTCTCTCTCGCTCTCTCTCTCTCGCTCTCTCTCTCTCTCTCTGTGTGTGTGTGTGTGTGTTAAAGATTACCAAATCCTAAAACTAGCTCTATTCATTCAGGAATTAACACCGTGGAAAGAATTTTATTGTAACAACAATAACCATAGGAGATTCATGAACTGAATTGAATTCTTTGTTTATAAAGAATTCAGTTCTTTATTCCAAATTAACTTTATTTCTCTCCCTGTTTCAGCTATCCCTTAACCATTAACACCAATCCATGATTCACTGAGACTGGAAACTATGGGAAATAACATTGTAATACTAGATTGCTAAATTGCACCTCTGCTAAGCTATCAACTGACAATAGCAAAGCCAAGTACCAAAACCAAATACCTGGGCAAGAGTAAGTAACCAAACAAAGAACCTGTTCAGTCGCACTTCCCCACACTCACAAATTGTGTAGACACTATCTACACAACAAAGGCAAATGGACAGACACCAGGAAAGACAATTAAAATTGAACTTTTGACAGAGTCACACACTGGAACCAGTATATACAACCCCCCCCCACACACACACACACTCCAAGCTCACACCAAGGATCAGTTCCCTCTATAAAACAAACTCTCTGTGACTCATTTTCTCTGTAGCCTAGCCTCAAGAGAAAACCTTTTTGCTTTTGAGAATAAATGGATCACCTCCTTTCTACCAGCAACATGCCTTGCGTGTTATTTGCGATACCCCGGCTCAAAAAAGGGACCCGTAAAATTATTTTAACAACATCATTCTTCTTTAGGATAACATTTCCTTTTGCATGAAAGAACCCGTATTTACCGGTTCAAAATTTCTCATGGGTTGTCTTCCTTCTTCTGCTACCTTCTGTCTAAAAGAAAACAAACAAAACACTGTGGGAATAACTAATAATAATTGTTTAAACTCACTACAAACAAAGGCATGACAAAGAAGCAACAAATGTGCATTGGAATATCTATGTCAGGCACAAGAGACCAGGAACAGGAGTTGAGTTCATAGCACTAAGAGTTTATTCAGCTACCTACACAAAAGAATCTGCTCTACTAAATGGACAGGACAAATTAGCACTTAGATAAGCATCAATGGAATTCACGGGGGGCTGGAGTTGGGTCTCTTGAGGCTGTACAACCATTCCAAATTGATGTGTTTAGCCCCCCCACCCCTTGGGCTTAGCATGCTCATCTCCTACAATCTGCAAGAAATAGCAATAGCACTTAGACTTATATACCGCTTCACAATGCTTTACAGCCCTCTCTGAGCGGTTTACAGAGTCAGCATATTGCCCTCAACAATCTGAGTCTTCATTTTACTGACCTCGGAAGGATGGAAGGCTGAGTCTACCTTGAGCCAGTCAGGATCGAACTGCTGGCAGTCGGCAGAATTAGCCTTGCATCACCCCTTTCCAACACCCCCCCCCGGGCAGCCCCAGCTGCGCTTACCGCCATGGCCTGCCATCCCCCTCAGCACCCCCAGCAATGGCATGAAAGCACTGATGGTCTGCCCCCCCCAGCAGCCCCATTCAAGCATTGGTGTCCTGCTACCCCCCCAGTTACCCCCAGCAGCAGCACATAAGCAGCGTTTGCCTGCCACCACCCCCCCAGATCTTGCTCTAACCTGTCACCAATCACAGCCCCCTCACAGTCCCCTCGCTCTCCCTTCCCAGCGACATTTTTGCAACCTGCCACCTGATTGGCTGGAGGCTTCTTGTCCCATGGAGTGAAACACCTGAGACAAATGGTGTCTGGGCGAATGGGCCAGACCGAAGGGTGAGGGGCGGAGGCCAGGGGCCCATTGCCCAGGGAGAATGGCCGGGGGAGGGCCAGCGATGGAGGAAAGCTGGCTGGGAATGGGCTGAGGCAGGTGGCTGGAGATGAAGTGGGCGTGGCCAATGTTGGGAGCCTCAAGGTCCCATTCCGACTGCAGACTAATTCTGCTGGCTGCCAACTGCCAGAGTTCAGCAGTTCAATTCTCACTGGCTTAAGGTTGACTCCACCTTCCATCCTTCCAGGGTTGATAAAATGAGGACCCAGATTGTTGGGGGGGGCAATATGCTGACTCTGAAAACCACCTAGAGAGGGCTGTAAAGCATGGTGAAGTGGCATATAAGTCTAAGTGCTATTGCTATTGCTATTTAACACCATCAAACAACATCTGCCTATTCCAGATCCTTGGGAAGGACTTGATAGATGGATAAAAATGCCAAATCCAGTCTAAACATCTGGCTGACTACATGACTAACAGTAATAACAATAATACCTTACTCCGATCTGTTAAATTTGGTGTGATTTGTTGTCTCATATGATGTAGCCTCTCTATAAACAGCACCCCACTCTAGTAATTTTTTTTTCCAAAAATGGACAGCCCCTTCTAGTTTTTCCATATTAGATTCTAGAAATTGGATCTCTAGTTTTCTGAATCCCATGACTAATCCAGGCCTGAGTCAAATAAGACATCTGCAAATCAGTCATTTACTCATCCTTAAATGCATAAATCTAACTCTTAAAGGTGGGGTGTGATGGCTCAGTGGTTAAAGATGCTGAGCTTATCAGTGGAAAGCAGACAGTCTGGGTTCAAGACCCGAGCGTTGCATGATGAGATGAGCTCCCATTAGTCGCCCCACCGCCTGCCAATTTAGCAGTTCGAAAGCATGCAAATGTGAGTAGATAAATAGGTACCACTTTGGTGGGAAGATAATATTGAGTTCTGTGCACCTAGGCATATAGTCATGCTGGCCACATGACCATGGAAGCATCTTTGGACAACACTGGCTCCCTCGGCTGGGAAACAGATGAACCTTGCCTCCTAGAGTTGGACATGACTTGTCAGAGAAAACCTTTACCTTTTAACAAGATGAAAAACCTCAAGATTCCATCCTCAGTCAGGGACACGCCCTCCATTGTCTCAACATTCCATCTCTCTAACAATGGACCTCCCCAGCTCTGGCATATAGTCATGCTGGCCACATGACCACAGAAATGTCTTCAGACAACGCTGGCTCCCTTGGCTAAGAAATGGAGATGAGCACTGCCTCCTAAAGTCAGACATGATTGGACAGGGGAAACCTTTACCTTCTTAAAGAAGATTCATTTGTAAGAAACAGGGGTATCCTGGTGGTGGGGAGAAGGGATCAAACATGGTGGCTATAAATATGCAGTTGATTCCCCCAACCTTTTTATTATTATTATTATTAAGCAGTCTACTTTTAGTGGTGGTGGTGATGTTAGCTCATTTTTTCCAAAGAGAAATAGATTATCCAAAGCGAAATAGATTATCAAGTTATTGTCCTCCCCTTTTTTGTGTGCAATGCAATAAAAGTGTGGGTGTGAGTCTCTTGCCTTTCACTGTGCATTAATCTCTCTGGACATACGCATTTCCAGCTTGCCATAATTCCACTCAAAACCCACAGGAAGACATAACACAAGTAAGTCCTGTGCCAAACCTTTCTTCAGCATTCTGTAACCACTTTTCTTCCACTGAATAGAAAAATAAATTGCTTTTAGATTATTTGCTTTCCCCCCAAGGGGGAAAAAATCCTTGGAGTGCAAGTTCTGACACACCTAGTAACGAATAGCTGAAAGAGTTTGTATTTGAATGTCTTGTTTTTTATTATGCAGTCTTTTTTCTAAGGCTTCTTTGGATCCACACACTTCCATTATAAAAACAGGCATCAAAAGGGGTCCCCTCTCCTTACCAGATTGGTAAACTGAGTTATCAGCAGACGAGGCTACAGAGCGATGGAAACTAAGTCATTAAAGGCTCCATCAACAGAGGGATAGTATCAAAATCAAATGAAGTGTTAGTACGCTTTGTATCACACTGGTAAGACCACGATTGGAGTACTGCATCCAATTCTGGTCACCACGATACAAAAAAAGATGTTGAGACTCTGGAAATACTGCAGAGAGGAACAACAAAGATAATTAGGGGACTGGAGGCTAAAACATATGAAGAATGGTTGCAGGACTTGGGTATATCTAGTCTAATGAAAAGAAGGATTAGATGTGACAAGATAGTAGTCTTCCAATATTTGAGGGGCTGTCACAGAGAAGAGGGGGTGGACCTATTCTCCAGAGCATCTGAGGGCAGGACAAGAAGTGATGGGTGGAAGCTTATCAAGGAGAGAAGCAACCTAGAACTAAGGAGAAATTTCCTAACAGTGAGAACAATTAACCAGTGGAACGGCTTGCCTCCAGAAGTTGTGGGTGCTCCATCACTGGAGGTTTTTCAGAAGAGACTGGACAGCCACTTGTCTGGAATGGTATAAGGTCTCCTGCTTGAGCAGGGGGTTGGACTAGAAGACCTCCAAGGTCCCTTCCAACTCTGTTATTCTGTATTCCAAAATAGAGGCGAGTGGAGAGACTAAAAATGGTCAACATTTAATTACAGTTACTGTTGTAATGTGAGTCCCACCTTTTTTGTATAAGTGTTCGCATGTTCAAAATGTGGTTTGACACATACAAACCCCTTCCATGGAACCACTGGATAGAAAACAGCAACATCAGCAATATTCATCACAGACAGCAAACAAACAAACAAAAAACCCACCAAGACAAATTCCAATGAAATGCTCAAGTAGCAAAAAATGGATCCTGTTTCACAGGGAAAGAACAGAATTACAGAATAACAGAGTTGGACAGGACTTAAGGGCCTTCTAGTCCAACCCCCTGCTCAAACAGGAGATCCTGTACCATTCCAGACAAACAGTTGTCTAATCTCTTCTTAAAAACCTCCAGTGATGGAGCACCCACAACTTCTGAAGGCAAGCCTTCCACAAGTTGATTCTTCTAACTGTCAGGAAGTTGGATCTCTCCTTGATTAATTTCCATTCACTGCGTGTTGTCCTACCTTCAGATGGTTTGGAGAATAGGCTGATCCCCTTTACTTTGTAATAGCCCCTTAGATATTGGAACACTGCTATCACCCCTAGTTCTTCTTTTCATTAGACTAGTAGACTTACCCAATTCCTGCAACAGTTCTTCATATGTTTTAACTCCAGTTCCCTAATCATTTTTGTTGCTCTTCTCTGAACTTTTTCCAGAGTCTCACCATCTTCTTTACAGCATGACGATCAAAAAGTGGATGCAATACTACAAGTGTGGTCTTATCAAGGCATTATAAAGTGGTACTAACACTTCACATGATTTTCATTCTATCCCTCTGCTAATGCAGCCTAGGATTGCGTTGATACTCAAAATACTTTTGAGAACTTGCAAGGTAGATCTTGGCGTTGTGTCAGCCTCATTCTAACATTTTCTCAGCAGCCTTTCTGGCTTTGTACACCTCAATTAAAACTCACAGGAAGATTAATTAGGAAGGTCCTTCTGTGAGCTTTTCCAGCGTGGGAGGTTTTGGGCAGCCCAGAAGACTGTAAAGCTGTGATAGATTTTCAGGCACATAGAGATAACCTCATACACAAAGGTTTCTGATTCTTCTACCACTTAACGGCCCATCAGGTGCCAATAGGAGCTTTTAGGGCTGAAGACAATAAACACACTTGTACAAGCTAAGGACCCCAAAGTGTACTGAAGTTACATAAATCAATTTGTCTCAAAGTTCAACAACTAAGATGTGTGGATTTCAACTTTCAGGCGTCAGAATTTTCAGTCAGTCAGAATTTTCAAGCCCACACATCTTGAAGTTCCTGAGGTGAAAAAAATCACTAATACAAGTAACCCTCGAATCGCAACCATAACTGAGTCCCAAATTTCTGTTGCTAAGCAAGGCAGCTGCTTAGTGAGTTTTGCCCCATTTTATGATCTTTCTTGCCATAGTTGTTAAATGAATCACTGAAGTTAAGTTAATAACACTGTTGTTAAGGGGATCTGGTTTTCCCATTGACTTTGCTTGCCAGAACGGCACAAAAGGTGATCACATGATCCCGCGACAGTGCAACCATCTAAATACTTGCCAGTTGACATACATCCAAATGTTGACTACATGACCCTGGGGATGCTTCAATAGATGTAGGTGTGAAAAAAGGTCATAAGTTACTTTTTTAAAGTTCCATTGTAACTTTGAAAAGTCACTAAATGAATCAGAATCAGAACAGAGCTGGAAGGAACCTTGGAGGCCTTCTAGTCCAGCCCCCTGCTCAAGCAGGAGTCCCTATATCATTTCAGAAAAGTGATTGTCCAGTCTCTCCTTAAAAACTTCCAGTGATGGAGCGCCCACAATTTCTGGAGGCAAGCAGTTCCACAGGTTAATTGTCCTCACAGTTAGGAAGATTCTCCTTAATTCTCTCTAGTTTCCATCCACTGTTTCTTGTCCTGCCCTCTGGTGCTTTGGAAAATAAACTGACCCCCTCCTTCTTGTGGCAGCCTTTCAAATACTGTAATATTGCTATCATGTCCCCCCCTAGTTCTTCTTTTCTCTAGACTGGCCATACCCAAATCCTGCCACCGTTCTTCATATGTTTTAGTTTCCAGGCGTTTAATCAGTTGCTCTCCTTTGCACTTTTTCCAAAGTCTCAATATCTTTTTTGTAATGTGGTGACCAAAACTGGATGCAGTATTCCAATGTGGCCTTACTAAGGTTTTATAAAGCAGCACTAATACTAAGTATTTTGATTCTATGCCTCTGTTTATACAACCAAGGATTGCATTAGCTATTTTGGCTGCTATCTCATACTGCTGGCTCAAATTTTAGTGATCGTCCACTAGGACTCCAAAGTCCCTCTCACAGTTACTATTTTTGAGCCAGGTTTCACCTAATCTGTACTTGTACCTTTGGTTTTTCCTGCCCAGGTGTAAAACCTTGTTTTTCTCCACATTAAATATCATTTTGTTGGATAGGCACATTGTTCAAGTCTGTCAAGATCTTTTTGGATCCTGAGCTTGTCTTCTGGGTTATTGGCTATTCCTGCCAGCCTAGTGTCATCTGCAAATTTGATGAGATCCCTTTCTATTCCCTCATCTAAGTCATTTATGAAGATATTGAGGAATACTGGGCCTAAGACAGAACCTTGTGGTACCCAACTGCTTACCTCCCTCCATGCAGATGTAGTAAGTCAAGGACTACCTGTATAAATTACAAAAAAAAAGTCCTTTCTGCAGAACCAGAACTCTAAAGAAGACCATGGACAGACTGAGGAATTCTGGAAATTGAAGTCCACACATCTTCAAGTCGCCAAGGTTGAGAAACACTGCTCTGTTGGTGAAGAAGGATCCATTGAATCCATAACTCGTGTCATATTAGAACAAAAAAATGCTTTATAATTCACTATTTGGAGAGGTACCCAGACAATTCTGATTTGTTTTATGTACAGTTACTTTTATCAGACCAAAATGATTTCATCTCCTTGAACGAGGCTACATTTTGTTGTTCTGTTTGTAAAGCAAGACATGTTGATCATCTCAATGGTTTTATTATAATGTTATGACGTATTCCTTTTTCAAAAATAGAAAGTTTCATTAAATTCATCGGTTTGTTAACTTGAAGAATTCTGGTCAGTGACCTGAATAAGAAGTAAGATAAAGACTATTACTATGTTTGTTTGTTTGTTTGATTGATTGATTGATTCTACACCATCAAGTCACTATCAACTATTAATGACTACATGGACAGGTTTTCTCTAAAATGATCCAGCTTAGTTTTTCAAGTCTTGTAATGGTTCACCCATCACTGATGTAATTGAGTCCATTTACCTTACTGCTGGTTATCCTCTTTTTCTCTTTCCTGGACCTTCACATAATGTGTCTTGAGTAAGATAATTATGGCCTGATCATTTGTGCCTTGAGCGAGAACTATGGATTGATTTGTCCAATGACCCATTGGTTTGTTTTCCTAGCTGTCTACAATATTTTAAGGCAGGGGTCCCCAACTCCTGGTAAGTAGACTGGCACCGGTCTGTGGCCCATCAGGAACTGGCCATGCAAGCAAGCAAAGTCCCATCTGCGCATGGGTGGGATCCAGGCAGCGCATGAAACCATGCTCCACTGGTCCACAGAAAAATTGCCCTTCAGTTGGGGGCCTCTGTTCTAAGGAATCTTTTATAACAGCAATTTTCTGCCTCCCTGTTCCTTTTCCTAGGAATTAAATATAACCAATATGATCATTATATGTGTAATAATTTCCCCTTTCTAAAATAAATCCCATCCTGAACCCTCACAAGTTCTTATAAGATTCTTGGAGTCAAACAAAAGTTTGAAGCATGAACATAAATCCCATCCTGAACCCTCACAAGTTCTTATAAGATTCTTGGAGTCAAACAAAAGTTTGAAGCATGAACATTTTAATTTAATTTGAGCACTTTCATGGGAGAATTTGGGGAGGGGGCAGGACTGAATGGCAGAGATTCTGGAATTGACAAAGGTGGTGTTGGCAATTCTGGGTTTATGCTGTGAGGGCAGAATTATCTGAAGAGCTGCTTTCTTCCAATTGATCTCTGTTCCTTTCTTTTTCTTTCCCTGTAATCAATAATTTAAAAATTGAGAGTGGACAAGTAGCGTTCATTATGAAGATGACGTTTCTTCAGCTCCCCATGATAACCTCGGAGTAGCTGGAAGCAACCTTTAAAACATTAATTATGCAAGCCTGCCGTTAACATATCTCAGTTGCCTCTGTTAATTATCTTGAAAATCTGCCTATGAATATTGCAACAGCACAGGTTTGGCAGCCCCTGTCAGTCATTGCTGGAAATCCCTAGCTAGGCTGACATTGTTCAAACTCTCTGTGGTTGTAACAAAGGGCAAACAGCCAAGGGAGGGATGAGCTGTCTGAAACTCACTAACTTCCTTACCAATTATCTCACTTTGCCTCTGACTTTTTCTGTTGTTTGGTTGTGCTTAGAAACAGAATGTTTGACCCTTTCTGTCAATGCACTCGACAATAAGGCAGCCTCTGTCTGACCTGTGAAAAGAGGAGGTTTCTGGAATTTCCCAGCTCAGATATGGTAGTTTAGTTGACAAGTTTACCAACCTTCAACAATCAAACTACAATGAGTGGAAAGATGCATAATATTCTGTCTTTCAGTGGGTGGTTGGCTTGGGGTAGGGAAGGGAATCCCATCTCTGAACAAAGATATCCCAATCCATTCTTCTTCTTCTTCTTCTTCTTCTTCTTCTTCTTCTTCTTCTTCTTCTTCTTCTTCTTCTTCTTCTTCTTCTTCTTCTTCTTCTTCTTCTTCTTCTTCTTCTTCTTCTTCTTCTTCTTCTTCTTCTTCTTCTTCTTCTTCTTCTTCTTCTTCTTCTTCTTCCTTCTTCCCTTCTTCTTCCTTCTTCTTCTTCTTCTTCCTTCTTCCCTCTTCTTCTTCTTCTTCTTCTTCTTCTTCTTCTTCTTCTTCTTCTTCTTCTTCTTCTTCTTCTTCTTCTTCTTTCTTCTTCTTCTTCTTCTTCTTCTTCTTCTTCTTCTTCTTCTTCTTCTTCTTCTTCTTCTTCTTCTTCTTCTTCTTCTTCTTCTTCTTCTTCTTCTTCTTCTTCTTCTTCTTCTTTCTTCTTCTTCTTCTTCTTCTTCTTCTTCTTCTTCTTCTTCTTCTTCTTTCTTCTTCTTTCTTCTTCTTTCTTCGTCTTGTCTTCTTCTTCTTCTTCTTCTTCTTCTTCATATCCGTTTATCGACATTGGCGATCATGTTGGCGATCCTGTTTTTATCAGCAGCCGCACGAAAAAGTGCTGCTGAGTTTTGTCCAAACCAGTCCCTTAGATTTTGAAGCCATGATGTTCTTCTTCTGCCTGGACCTCATTTGCCTTCAATCTTTCCCTGGAGGATTAAATGGAGTATGCCGTATTTTTCTGGGTGTCGCATCACATGTCCGAAATATTCTAACTTTCATTTTTTAATTGTTTTGATGATTTCCCTGGGCTTTCCCAGGTGGCTTAAAACCTCCTCATTTCTGATCTTGTCCACCCAGCTTATACGTAACAGCCGCCTGTAAATCCACATTTCAAATGCTTCTAGTCTCTTCGGGTGGCCTTCTGTCAGAGACCAACTCTCTATTCCATAGAGCAGGATAGAAAAAATATAGCATCTGACAAGCCTGATTTTCAGTCTTAGGCTTATATCGTGACTGCAGAAGACCTTTTTCATTTTGAAGAATGCTGTTCGAGCTTTCTCTATCCTTGTCTTTACTTCAGCGGTCATGTCCCAGCTTTCATGTAAATTAGAACCGAGGTGCGTGATCCTTTCAACTTTTTCTAGTGGTGTTCCTTCTGAATTTATTGGTGGTAAGTTACCCAATCCATTAGTTCAAGCTTAAAAACATACCTAGAGCAGCTTCAGGGTCAAAAAGGTTAAGGTGATAGTCATGGCAGCATGGTTAAAGCTCCATCTCTTTTAGCTTTTTGGTAGCTGCAACCATGATACATCCATGGCTTTAATCAGGACTGTCCCAATCAGTGTCTGGACTTTTTTTTTTTATGTTTTCTGATGATGCAATGGACAGGAACAATAGGAATTATTAAGGCCATGAGTGGAACAGTGGAATCTGGTTAGTTTTGAAGGTGCTACTACATTTTATCTTCAAGCAACCTTAGCCCCCAGTCTCCTTCGTCAAATCTTCCACTCAATCTCCAAGATTGTGTCAACTCTTTAGCTTCCCACCTAGATTCTCTCTCTCTCACCTACACTGAAAGGGCAAGTCACTAATACATACAATCAGAGCAGATCCAACTCCCAACTAGCACTGATGATGTTATCTAATTTGGTAATGAAACATCTTCAAGAAAACAACTAAGCTCAGACAGCATCAAGGACTCCACAGCCTGGTAAGAAGTATCTGGATCCAAAGGAGGAATTGAATGGAGTAGGCATCTCAGAACTGACCACCCCTAGTGGTCTGGAACATAAAAACAGGGTACGGAGAAAGGATTGTCAGACTTGTCCCAAAGATGCTTTTTCACGAGGCAAATGGACTTTCTTGTTTTTCTTTGAAGACATTTTGCTTCTCATCCAAGAAGCTTCTTCAGCTCTGACTGGATGGTGGGGAATACTCCTTGCATTATAATCCTTCTGTAGGAAGTCAGCATCCCCACCCCCATAGAAAGAAATATTTTGGGGGATATTAAAAAGGCAGAATATTATATTTCCCCAAAGGAATAATAGAAAAATCTTAGGCAGAAACCATCCGCCGCCGCTCCCAAGTCTCTTTGCCCCAAGCAGAAACCAGCTTTTAGAAATGCAGATTTGGTGATTCATTCAGGAATGAATCAGGAAGACTGGGACCACTTGAAGCTTGGAGCTGATGGGATTAGAAAGACAAAGACCCCTAAAATCTACCTCCCACCCAAAATCTAAAGACATAACCTTTAGGACACAATAGGATTAACCCAACACCATTAGAATACACTCAAGCTCAGGTCAAAGTGCATGCCACAGGAACAGGAAGAACCTCAAATACAAAGCCCAAAGAAGGTATAAAAGCCCACCTATCCCAACTCCATTTTTGTCAGCTGTCCCAGAACCACATGCTGTCGGTTCTGTTCTTCAATAAACAGAACCTTCTTTCCAAACAGCCTCCATTATATTTATTCCTGGCTTGGACTGGACCGGATGATTTTTCTTTCAAAACCTCCATTTCCCCACCATCCAGTCAGAGCTGAAGAAAATTCTTGGATGAGAAGCGAAACGTCTTCAGAGAAAAACAAGAAAGTCCAGTGGCCTCGTGAAAAAGCATCCTTGGGACACCTATGACCTGGATGACTGAGAATCTCCATAGAGTCTGATACTGTAACATTATAATACATATAGTATTAGTATTCTTGGTTTCAGTTTCCTGATCTGGACTACACTGAAGGGTTGACATCAATCTTGCAAGTCTGCAAGCAGGTCTCCCTCCCAAAGCTACACCTCATGGATAGTTTAATTGCTTTTCCTATCCATGAACTAGAGAACAATTATAGTTCCTTCCAACTCTACAAGGTTATGATTCTGTGATCTTAAAAAGAAGAAAGAGAAAACTAAGATAATTAGCAAGTTGTCCTTCTTTTGCTAGGGAGCTGAAGAAATAAATTTCAGGCAGAAAAAAAATGCAACAAAAATCTTGGCTGGGTTCTAACTAGGAGACCTTTGAAGATCTTTCTTTTGATTAATTTTAAAACCATCTAATCCAATTGCTATCTCTGAGTCATGGCAGCCAGCCTTGTTAATTAATTTATTTGTTTGCTCATTCAATTTATGAGCCTACTCACCAAGAAAAAAGGGGAAGCTCTTCGGATCTTACAGTATTAAACTAGTTTCCAGAAGCAATAACTAGCATACTAGTAGAAAACAGTTATGTGAGAAGAGTTGCAAGCGAATAAGAATTGGGGAACTACAGATAGTCCATTACTTGACCACAATTGAGCCCAAAATTTCTGTTGTTAAGTGAGATATTTGTTAAGTGAATTTTGCCCCATTTTATGACCTTGCTTGCCACTGTTGTTAATCACTGTAGTTGTTAAGTGAATCTGATTTCCCCATTGCCTTTGCTTGTCATAAAGATGCAAAAGGTGATCACATTACATAGCAACAGTCATAAGTACGAACCAGTTGCCAAGCACCTGAGTTTTAATCACATCATCATGGGGATGCTTCAAAGGTCGTAACTGTGAAAAACAGTTATAAATCACTTTTTTCAGTGCCATTGTAACTTTGAACGATTGTAAGTTGAGGACTACTTGTACATGTTGTGTACCATGATGGACAACAGCATTTTATTGCAAAGCTCTGTATTAAAAGTGCAAAAAAATAATAATTTCAGGGGCCACATCTATTTTATATCCACCAAGTCCCCCAGAAGAGACAAGGTCAAACATTTTAAACTTTGGGCGTGGATATTTTAGAAGGATCGAAATACATTTCCATCTCTCAACCACTTTTGTGTATTGGATAGAAGGAATGGCCCTGGGAATTAAAAGGAAGATCCACTGCCAAGATAACAATCGGATAAAAGAATAGAATAGAATAGAGCTGGAAGGGACCTTGGAGGTCTTCTAGTCCAGCCCCCTGATCAAGCAGGAGAACATTTCAGACAAGTGACAGTCTAGCCCAGTGATGGCGAACCTTTTAGAGACCGAGTGCCCAAACTGCAACCCAAAACCCACTTATTTATCGCAAAGTGCCAGGGGCCCATCAGCATTGTGGTGCCCTTGGGGGGGGGGGTAGGGAGGCACCTCTGAGTGCCGCCTCTGGCACGCAAAAACCAGGGGTGCAAAAATGGGCCACTGTGCTGCAAGGTGTAAAAATGGCTGCGGCCATCGCCGCGGCGGGGTGCAGATACAAGGCGCTGTACCAATCAAGAATGGGGCAGGGCTAGTGAGTATCACACAGGCGCTAGCCCCACCTCATTTGCAGCGCGTGCATGCTCGTGGCCCCATGTGCGCACACGCGCATGTAAAATGCTTCCCCCTCCCTTTTCTTCCAGTCCGCCAATCGACAATGGTTGGTGACCTCTGCTCTACCACCTCTACTCGAGCTTGCTAGTCAGCCGCTTCCCCTCCTTTGTGCTGGGCAGGGCTCCTGCTCCGGGCAGCGGTGGCGGCCTGATGGACCTGCTGCTGGTGGCGGCAGCACGCGTGCCAACAGAGAAGGCTCTGAGTGCCGCCTCTGGCACGCGTGCCATAGGTTCGCCACCACTGGTCTAGCCTCTTCTTAAAAACCTCCAGTGATGGAGCACCCACAATTTCTGAAGTCAAGCTGTTCTTCTGGTTAATTGTCCTCACTGTTAGGAAGTTTCTCCTTAATTCTAGGTTGCTTCTCTCTTTGATCAGTTTCCAACCATTGTTTCTTGTCCTACCTTTCTTTTTACTTTTTTTTTGTTTTGCCTTTTTTAAAATAATCATCTTATTTACACTTCAACCTTTGCTCCAGTGTAAAGTTTATGTGTGTATATCTGTTCCTTTCCTCTTTTTTTTGGGTTCATGTTACAGTATTTGTTTTACCTAATTAATAAGAAAAAGAAACGGTGGCAATGATCCTACTAGTGGTGGCACTGAGGCCTGGAGGCATCAGAGGTAACAGAATAACAGAATTGGAAGGGATCTTGGAGGTCTTCTAGTCCAACCCCCTGCTCAGGCAGGAAACCCTATACCATTTCAGACAAATGGCTGTCCAGTCTCTTCTTAAAAACTTCCAGTGTTGGAGCATTCACAACTTCTGGAGGCAGGTTGTTCCACTGATTAATTGTTCTCAATGTCAGGAAATTCCTCCTTAGTTCTAAGTTGCTTCTCTCCTTGATTAGTTTCCATCCGTTGCTTCTTGTCCTGCCTTCAGGCGCTTTGGAGAATAGCTTGACTCCCTCTTCTTTGTGGCAGCCCCTGAGATATTGGAACACTGCCATTATGTCACCCCTAGTCCTCCTTTTCATTAGATCAGACATACCCAATTCCTGCAACCGTTCTTCATTTATGTTTTAGTCTTCATCTTTGTTGCTCTTCTTCGCACTCTTTCCAGAGTCTCAACATCTTTTTTTATATTGTGGCAACCAAAAATGGATGCTCAGTAGCTCAGGTTTTAAGGCTGCATTGGCAGCAAATTTATGATTTTATAAAAAAAATGCCAGTGGGCTGCCCAAGGCAAGCCTTATTTTGTAGAGATCTGGGTTACATCAGTCTTAGATAGAATGCTGATCAAAGGCAGCTTGAGCATGCAGATTAATTGATCGATTGTTTTTGTGCCATCAAGTCAGCACTGACTCGTAGCAACTACATAGAAGATAAACCTTCTACATCAGGGGTGTCAAACTCGCAACGTCACGTGACGTGTCACGAGGTATCACGGCTTTTTTGCCATTGCTGGCAATGGGGTGGGTGCGGTTTCGCTATGATGCATCCGACCCATGGGCCAGCAGTTTGACACCCTTGTTCTACATGATGACGTGTCCTTCAACTCTTTCAACAATGCACCTGTGGCCAGAGTAACTGAGTCCATCCATCTTACAGCTGGGTCATCCTCTTCTTTTTCCTTCTACCTCAGCATTAGAGCTTTCTCCAGGGAGTTGGGTCTTCACATGTGTCCAAAATATGATTAATTGAGCCTGGTCATTTGTGCCTCAAGTGAGATTTCTGAGTTGGTTTGTCTGATGATCCATTTGTTTGCTTGGCTATAAAAGAGTTCCACTGGGAAAAAATGTCATCATAACTGATAAGGATACAAGGTAACAGAAAGGAAAACAAAGGTATCCTTCATGGTGTGGAAACATTACAGACATATTCCTTGAAAAACAGCATTGATTTTGATACATAGGAGCTTTGATGTACAAGTTGGACCAAGAATGTAATTATTATTCTAACAAGTTGTAGTGTACTTTACTGCAGGAACAAAGAGATAAGAAAACACAACAGTACATACCCTGGAATTTTCTGATTTCTTTTGAGGAATGAAATTTATGGCCAGTTAAGTCACCAACAGACAAGACTGACTGATTTAAAAAAAAAAAAAAAAACCCTTCAATTCTGGGAGTTGAAGTCCATGTATCTTTTTGCTGAGGTTGAAAAACACTGATGTCACTTAAATATGAGCCAGTGGTGTCTGCAGCTGTTAAGATAGCCAACACAGACCCAGGCTGCATTAATGGAGGGATAGAATCAAGATCATGTGAAGTATTATACCACTTTACAATGCCTTGATATGACCACACTTGGAATACTGCATGGAATTTTGGTTGCTATGATGCAAAAAGATGTTTAGACTCTAGAAAGAGTACAGAGAAGAGCAACAAGGTGATTAGGGGACTAAAGGATAAAACATAAAAAGCACAGTTGCAGAAATTGGGTATGTCTAGTTTAATGAAAAGGAGGACTAGGGGTGACATAATGACAGTGTTCCAATATCTCAGGGGCTGCCACAAAGAAGAGGGAGTCAAGCTATTCTCCAAAGCGCCTGAAGGCAGGACAAGAAGCAACGGATGGAAACTAATGAAGGAGAGAAGCAACCTAGAACTAAGGAGAAATTTCCTGACAGTTAGAACAATTAACCAGTGGAATGACTTTCCTCTAGAAGTTGAGAATGCTCCAACATGGGAGGTTTTTAAGAAGAGATTGGACAACTATTTGTCTGAAATGGTATAGGGTTTCCTGCTTGAGCAGGAGATTGAAGAGCTTCAAGATCCCTTCCAACTCTGTTATTTCGTTATTCTATTATTCTGATAGTCTAGTACTATTTTCATTGAAAAATTATATTAATCTTACAAGTTGAATATGCTTTCCCCTTCCCGCTCTCTATATTCATGTGAATAAGAGAGGTTTCAGGGTTGAACTGGGGGGTCCTTAGTGCTCTCTGAGACGTTTCATTACCCAAATGAGGTAATATCATCAGTGCAGTGATGATGTTGCCTAATTTGGGTAATGAAACGTATGCAAGAAAGCAACCAAGCTCAGAAAACACCAAGGACTCCTCATTAGAGGGGATTGTCTGAGATGTTTACATATGTTACATTCCTACACCAGACTCAAGTTACATTCAGACTTGGGTTTGGCTAGTCTAAAGAAAAGAAGAAATAGGGGAGACATGAAAGCAATATTCCAGTATCTGAGAGGCTGCCACAAAGAAGAGTGGGTCAAATTATTCTCCAAAGCACCAGAGGGCAGGATGAGAAACAATGGTTGGAAACTGATCAAAGAGAGAAGCAACCTGGAATTAAGGAGAAACTTCCTAACAGTGAGGACAATTAACTAGTGGAACAGCTTGCCTCCAGAAATCGTGAGCACTCCATCACTGGAGGTTTTTAAGAAGAGGCTAGACAGTCACTTGTCTGAAATGGTATAGATTACTAGAAGGCCTCCAAGGTCCCTTCCAGCTCTATTCTATTCTGTTCCGTTCCATTCCATTCCATTCCATTCCATTCTATGAAAAAGCATTCTGCTAATTGTTACCTAAACATTTTATACTATATTTTAGATAACTGTTATTATTTGTTTATATTTGCATTGTTTTCATTATTTTTTTCAACTGTCTATTTTTTCCCCAAAACATATTTTGAGTATCTTAATTTGCTATGCTGTGCAATATGTGATATATAAGGGAACCATTCCTGCTTGAATTTAGTTTAAATTTCTGCTGTGAATACAAATATTCAATTTTTGAAAGGCAAGGGATATTAAAAATGACAAATTTTGTGTTTTATGAATAGAATAGAATAGAATAGAATAGAATAGAATAGAATAGAATAGAATAGAATAGAATAGAATAGAATAGAATAGAATAGAATAGAATAGAATAGAATAGAGCTGGAAGGGACCTTGGAAGTCTTCTAGTCCAGCCCCCTGCTCAAGCAGGAAACCATATACCATTTCAGACAAATGCTTGTCCAATCTCTTCTTAAAAACTTCCAGTGTTGGAGCATTCACAGCTTTTGGAGGCAGGTTGTTCCACTGATTAATTGTTCTAACAGTCAGGAAATGTCTTCTTAGTTCTAGGTTGCTTCTCTCCTTGATTTGAAACATGAAATTTATTTTTTTAAAATGTTGACCTAAATACTCAAATATGCACTGATTAAATATCGCTATTTCTGTGACATCATCAGAACTCATTTCACCAATGTTTTTCTTATCTAACTCTGGTGTCATCAGAATTAGTTTCAACAATGGTATCAGCTGCGAGAATTCTGCATGCCCAGAAAGATACGTTAATGTCCACAACAGAATAATGGATGGGAAAAGTGGATATTTCATTACTCCATTAAGTGACAAAGGTCCCTTCCAGCACTATGATTCTAAGTCCCCACCACTGCAAATATTTCAGGTTTTTATACAAAATTTAATCACTTTTACCCCTCAAATATTAGCTGGATGATTATTTTTCCATAGAATAATCTTTTCTTTCTTCTCTTTTTTCCTTTTCTTTGCTTCTGATCCTAACAACTCAAGTTGTTTTGCAAAAGCCCTGTGGGAAATTTTAAGTAATATATAGGCGCTGTAACTCTAAAACATCGCATTCATCTTGCTGACAACAGCAAATTTGTCATTTAGATGTTTGTTCTTTCTCAACAAGGGCCCAGCACTACCTGGGGGAGAAAAACAAGATAAGTACAAAGCATTTGTAGTAATGATTTTGTGAGCAGGGACAGAAAAACAAAACTGGGTCTTCCTCTTATTAGCTTTACACACCGGAGGTATGAAACCTGATGTATTTATCAGGTATGGAACAATTGGATCAGCTGAATCAATTGCACCAGTTCCAGATGGTTATTTAATTCAGAATTCCAAACCAGTTTTGCATGAGATCGGAGGCATTTTCAAGGAGAGGAAAGAGGTCAAAAAAATCAAAATGTCAGCTAAAACTGCACAATTACAATGTTCTAAAAACTCTCTAGTGCTAATGGTAGTACCATCCAGGCAAGATGGGTCTAGGACATGGGTAGGCAACCTCGGCTCTTTTATGACTCATGGACTTCAACTCCCAGAATTCCTGAGTCAGCTATGTCCATGAGTCATAAAAGAGCCAAGGTTGCCTACCCCTGGTCTAGGACAACAAAGCATGGCTGACTCGCCATGGCTGACTCGCCAAAGCCAACTTACTGCAGAAAAACTCACCACAGCCAACTCATCATGGGACAACTCGCTGTGGGACAATTCAATGTAGATTGGCCAATGAGCTGCTGGGAGTCCACGTTCTGTCTCATCCAGTCTTGGAATCTTCTAATTTGAGACGGTTCAAACCTAAAGCAAGACAAGGCCCACTACAATTCACTTGCCCCTCTCTTGAGTCATCCGGCATTGAATTGTCCTGTGGTGAATTGTCCCATGGCAAGTTGGCCACGGTGAGTTGGCCGCAGCGAGACGATCAGGGCAAGTTGAGTGGAGTGAGTTTTCCTATTTTGAGGCAAGATCTTAGAGTAGATTTTTAAACCTGCTCAGGTAAATCATCCCCCCCCCAAAAAAAAATACCAGGTATGTCTTAATGCATTTTAAAATAATTAAAGTGGTACACATTACCGTGTAAAGAAATCCTCCAAAAAACCATTAGACGGAATCACAGTTGCATAGGCCCTTGGTTACCCAGAAAAGGGGCGTTGTCTTACCTGAACGCCTTTTCTCAGCATGACGATGGAGAATCCACCAATGGGTTTAGACTATCTTCCTGCCCAATAAGACTAAGTCTGTCAGAGTTAATACGCCTCCTGCTGGGCTGATGCTCCCCAGACACGACGAAGGCGAAGCTGCTGACGACAGTATGATGTGTTGACTCTCTTGTGCCCCTGACACAGGGCCTGGTAGGCCTAGATGGGGACGGGCGTGGATTCTCCATCGTCATGCTGAGAAAAGGCGTTCAGGTAAGACAACGCCCCTTCTCCAGCATGAGATGGAGAATCCACCAATGGGACATACCAAAGCAGTCCTGTCCCTATGGGAGGGAATCGGCCAGGACCTGTGTCCCACTGGATGACGCCACCTGCTGGAGCACCCTCCGGCCAAAGGATGCATCTGCCGAGGCGAATTTGTCCAGCCTGTAATGCCTCACAAACGGGGTAGGCGAGGACCAGGTCGCCGCCCTGCAAATGTCCCCAATGGGTGCTTGCGTTGCCCACGCCGCCGATGTAGAGGCACTGCGGGTAGAATGAGCGGTGATGCGCCCTGGCAGTGACAGAGACTGGGACTGATACGCTCTGGTAATGCAAGCCCTGATCCACCTGCCTATTGTAGAGGATGAGATCTTCCCTCCCATGGAAGAAGGCTGGAATGAGACAAAGAGCGCTTCCGATTTGCGGAAGGCTGAAGTCCTTTTGATATAGTGGCTCAACGCCCTTCTAACGTCCAATGTGTGCCACTGACGTTCTAGGCCGTGAGACGGCCGGGGACAAAAGTCTGGTAGGACCACCTCCTGTGACCTATGGAACAAGGAGTTCACCTTTGGAACAAAGGTCGGATCCAGTCGAAGGACCACCCTATCACTGTGAAAGACGCATAGGTCCTCTCTGACCGAGAGGGCCACTAGTTCAGAGATGCGTCTGGCCGATGTGACCGCAACGAGAAAGGCCACCTTCATTGACAAGAACTGTAAAGAGCTGTTTTTAATGGGCTCGAACGGCGACGAAGTGAGGGATTGCAAGACCCGTGGGAGGTCCCAAGAGGGATACCGATGAACCACGGGCGGCCTGGTGTTAATTGCGCCCCTGATAAATGACCGCACCAGGGGGTGCTGAGCCAAGGGCGTCAGCGTGTCACACGTGAGCATTGTGGATAACGCCGCCAGTTGCCGGCGGATGGTATTGGGCGATAGGCCCTTGTTGAGTCCGTCGAGCAAATACTCCAGGATACTCGATATCGTGACAGCCGATAGGTCGAGGTGATTCCTTGAGCACCAAGCACAGAAGTTTTTCCACGAGGAGTCGTAAATTCTGTTAGTGGAGGGGCGTCTGGAGGCCTGAATCATGGCAATTACACCCGCAGAACACGACTCTCGGGCTAGGTACTGCCTTTCAAATGCCAGACGGCTAATTGGAGGCGCTGTGGGTCCGGGTGCCGTAGAGCCCCCTGGCTGAGAGCTACCTGTCCTGGAGGGATCTGCCACTGTGGGGAGATGGAAAGATCCACTAGGTCGGCAAACCACGGTCGCCGTGGCCAATGTGGCGCCACCACTATTACCTCCGCCCGCTCCAGTAGTACCTTCCTGATTAGGGCCGGGAGCAGGGGGAGAGGGGGAAAGGCATACAATAGCCCCTGGGGCCATGGGCTGCGGAGCGCGTCTGTCCGCTCCGCCCCTGGAGACTGGAACCTGGAGAAGAACCTCGGGAGCTGCGTATTCGCCGGTGAGGCGAATAAGTCCAACACCGGGAGTCCGAACCTCTCCGAGATTTCTCCAAACAGGTCGGGATGCAGGCGCCACTCTGAGTGGTCCACTGTCGCCCGGCTCAGTGAGTCCGCCTGTTGGTTTGCTGCTCCCGATATGTGCTCCGCCCTGAGGGAGGAGAGATTGGTCTCTGCCCAAGTACCGAGTGACTGAGCCTCGGCCATAAGGCTCTTGGATCGGGTGCCCCCCTGTCTGTTGACATGGGCCTTTGCTGCCACATTGTCTGTGAGCACTAGGACATGTTGTCCCGCCACCTTGTTGCTGAAGCGTAACAGCGCCAGATGTATGGCCCTGAGCTCCAGCCAATTGATGTTGTGGCTGAGATCTGCCTGTGCCCATCGTCCCTGTGCTAGGTGAGAGCCTAGGTGCGCTCCCCAACCGAACAGACTGGGGTCGGTTGTTAAGATGAGCCTGTCCGGTTCCTTGAATAAGGATCCCCTGGTTATAGCTGGGGATATCCACCACCGGAAGGAGTCCAAAAGTTGGGAAGTAACCCTGACCCTCAGATTGCATGCACTGGTGCCCTGCCTCTGGTAGGGTAGCAAGAACCATTGGAGGGTTCTGAAGTGTAGCCTGGACCAAGGTACTATCCCCATGCAAGAGACCATCTTGCCCAGTAGTTGGGAAAGTAAGGCCAATGTGACTGTCCGCCCCCTTCGTACCCGTCTGATCAGGGAACAAATACTGTCCCGGCGTTCCGGGGACAGGTAGACCATGCAGAGCTCGGTGTCTATAGTCGCTCCCAGGTGAAGGATGCGATGCGAGGGCTCTGTTAGGCTCTTCTGGAAGTTGACTGAAAAGCCGTGGGTCTGAAGGGTTCGGACAGTTAAGGTTATGTCTGATCGGGCCTGCTGAAGGGAGGAGGACAGTATGAGAATATCGTCCAGGTAACATTGAACCCGGATTGGGATCAATCTCAAGTGGGCGACCAGTGCAGCCAGGATCTTTGTGAAGACCCTCGGGGCGGACGATAGTCCGAATGGTAGGGCCCTGAACTGGTAGTGGTGGGACCCGGAACAGAACCTGAGGAATCTCCGATGGTCGGGAAAGATGGGGACATGGAGATACGCCTCTGTGAGGTCGATGGAAGCGAGGTAATCGTGCCTTCTGATGCTGGCCAGAATGGACCTTAGTGTCTGCATCTTGAATCTTTTGTAGACAAGATGTGAGTTTAGTCCTTTCAGATTGAGGATTGCTCTCCATCCCCCCGAAGGCTTTGGGACCACGAAGAGGATGGAATAGAATCCCCGATGTGTCTGGCCAGCCGGCACCGGCTCGATGGCCCTGATTACCAGCAAATGGTGGATGGCCTCGGTCAGAAGCTCCAACTTGGCTGGCTTTCTTGGCATGGGACAAGAGATGAAGCGGTCCCGTGGCCGGGACGGGAACTCTAGGACAAGGCCCCGCCTGATGGTGTTGAGCACCCAGGTGTCCGTGATGGTGGCTTCCCATTCCTGCGCAAATGCGGAAAGTCTGCCCCCAATGGGGAGGTCCGCCCTCAAGTCATTTGTTTCTTCGAAAGGGACGGCCTCCCGCGCCTCGAAAGGGCCGCTTGTTGTGGAACTGCTGTCTAGGTCTGGGAGCTGGACGGTCCGGCTGTCGTCCAGGTCTGGGGAAAAAGGGGCGAGACGAAGGAGACCACTCTGTCCCCGAGCCCTGGCGGAAAGATGGCCTCCGCGGGTATGGAGCGGATCGTCTGTCCGGCTTTCTGCCGAGGTGGGACAACACCTTGCGCTTGTCCCTACCTTCAACGAGGTAAGGATCTAGTGCCTCTCCAAAGAGGTGTCCGTCCCTGTAGGGAGCAGATGCCAGGCGCCACTTGGACTTTAGATCCGCTCGCCATTGTCTCAGCCACAGAAGTCTGCGCGCCGCAATGTTGGCGGCTATGGATCTCGATGAGAACCTGGCGGCATGAAGTGAAGTGTCCGCCATGTACTCGGCCGCGGCTATCAACTTACCCAGATTCTGGTGTGCACGAACCTGGTCCGGGGGGGTCACGGCCTGGAGCTCCCTAAGCCAGAGGATGGATGTCCTGGCGAAAAAGGAGGTGGATGTGGACGCCTTCACTGACCATGCCGATGCTAGGTGAGACCTACGCAAGGAGAATTCAGATTTCTTATCCTCCGCCCTCAAGGCCTCAGCCATATCACCTGGCACGGTGGAGGAGGAAAGAATGGGAGTTAGAGATGCATCCACCTTTGGGACCTCCAGGAGGTCCGACAGGACCGGGGCAACAGTACACAGTTTCCGCTCTGCTCCCCCTGGTGCTGGGAGAGTGCCTGGATTCCCCCATTGTTTGCGGATGGTCTCTAGAAAAAATGGGGGGCAAGGGATGTGCCTCTCCGTAACCGTAGGTTCGGAGAAGAGCGGCTTTGGGTCTTGGCTCGTGGAGGGAGACGGCTGTGCCTCCTGCTCTGGGCTAATGTTAGCCGATGTGGTGGCCTTGAGCAGGAGCGATTTAAACAGACTCAGGTCAAAAAGGCCAACGAAAGGAGAGGGGTCTGGTGCCGACTCCTCGTCTTCCGACAATTGGAAGCCCGCCGACCCATATTCCTCAGGGCCTGAGTCCCGATCTTGGGGGGAGTAGTCGGAATAAACCGACTCCGGATACTCCGGCATTGCCTCCTGTGATTGCAGTGGAACTGTGGCCCCCGGTCTAGGGTTCTGCAAGGAGGAGGCGGCCATGCCCTGGGCATATGCCTGGGCGAGTAACGCCTGGAGCTGTTCGGGCCCCACCCCTTGTGTCTCAGGGGGACAGAGGCCCGCCGCTGTGGGCGTGAATGTGGCCTCAGGAGCCGAGTGAACCCTTGCAGGGGGGGGCAATACCTGTGGGCTTAACCCACGGTCTGTAAACAGAGCCGTGCCCCGTATTGGTAGGCCCTGCGGAGACCAGGCCTGCTGAGCTGCTGGAGCAGGTGGGCCAAACAGCGGGATAGCAAGTGAGCTCTCCTGAGGGGCCAGGGGTACCTGTTCCCCCTCATTTAGCTGCTGAGCTCTGGAGAACTGCTTCTCAAGTGCAGTATGTCTCCTGCTAGCCTCCTTTTCAGCAGCCTTAGAGGTCCGCTTGGCAGAGATGGCCTTGGCCTTGGCCCTGATCTTTCCCGCTGCCTCCTGCTTGGAGGACCTGCGTTTGCTTGAAGCGGGAGTGCCGGGTGCGCCCTGCGCAGACTGAGGAACTGCGCTGTCAGCCATTATAGCCTGTGGCCAGTGGCCTTGGTGTATCAGGAGCAGGAGCCGAGCACCAGGTTAATGGTGCAACAGAGGCTGACGTGCCGTCAAGGCTCCGGGGCTGTGATCACCTAAGCGCCCTTACGCCCCCGTTCAAGGCTCCAAGCGGCTGACAATGCCCCCCAAGGCGCTGTGGCGCGCGGCTGGGCGTCTTGCAAAATATCCCTCAGTAGCGGTTGAACCGCAATCGGCGAGTGCCGGCACGCACTTTGGCCGATCAGTGGCGGCTATCACCTCAGTGATCTGTGCCTGCACACTCCTCTCCTTATGGTGGCGGCTGTCACCAGAGTGAACTGTGCCTGCACACGAAGCCTAGGTGGTGGCGGCGGTGCCAAGAGGCGTGCCAG
>JALGBA010003597.1:0-68482 GCA_023970755.1 Azemiops feae
CTTTCTTGTTCAGGCAGGTCATGAGATGAATTGAAATTCAGTACAATACAATATAAAAGGACAAATGTAGAGACAGAGATAATCTTCGCACTTAACAAACTGACTTTTTTTTTTTTAAAGCTTTGGAGCCTAATAGAGGTAGTCCACAACTGGGACCAGGATTTCCATTGCTAAACAATATTCCAGTATTTGAGGGGCTGCCACAAAGAGGAGGGGGTCAAACTATTATCCAAAGCACCAGAGGGCAGGACAAGAAACAATGGTTGGAAACTGATCAAGGAGAGAAGCAACCTGGAATTAAGGAGAAACTTCCTGACAGTGAGGGCAATCAACCAGTGGAACAGCTTGCCGTCAGATGTTGTGGGCTCTCCATCACTGAAGATTTTTAAGAAGAGACTGGACAGCCACTTGTCTGAGATGGTATAAGGTCTCCTGCTTGAGCAGGGGGCTGGACTAGAAAACCTCCAAGGTCCCTTCCAGTTCTATTCTGATTGATTGGTTGATTGATTGATTGAAAGTGGTTGTTAAGTGAGTTGTTAAGTGTTAAGTGGTTGTTAATTTACAGCCATTTTTGCCATGGTTGTTAAGTGAATCACTTAACAGTTGTTAAGTTGTTAAACAGTTGTTGAATGAATCATGTACTTGATAAGTGAATCATGCATCCCCCATTGATTCCCCCATTATCAGAAGTCAGCTGGGAAGGTTGCAAATGGTGATCACATGCAGGATGCTGCAAACATCGTGAATACATGCCAGTAGCCAAGCCTGCAAATTTTGTTCATGGGACTAGGGAGGTGCTATGACCGTCCTAAGTGTGAGGGCCAGTTGTAAGTCTTTTTTTTTTAGTGCCGTTGTAATTTTGAATGGCCACTAAATGAATGGTTGTAAGTTGAGGACTATCTGTAATGCACGGGATTGGTAACCATTTTCCCACAGAAAAAAACACCATAGTGAACAATGGGTGTGCTTTACAACTGCAGCGTTTGCTTAAATGGCATTCACTTTACAACCAGTGCAAAAACAGTTGTAAAACTGTGTCCATTCATGTGGTGACCTGCTTTACAACCATCATGATGTATGACTGTAACTGGCAGGTTCCATGACTATCGTACGTTGAGGACTCCTGTGGCATAGAGTTGAACTGTCAATCTGTAGAGAGAAGGACACCAAGTTAAATTCCACCAAAACTTAGACAAATGAGTGAAAAACTCTCAGTGATTATTGATCAGATCTGCTATATTTTACCTTTAGGGAACATGGTGGGCATGTCTCTGAATAGCATTTGGGGAGGAAAGCAGGGAGAGGGCACCTGCTGGTGACATCTTCAGGACCATCTTGTTGACCACATCAGAAGAGAATATTAAGAGCAGAAACTACCAGGTCTCTTCTTGCATTCTTATCAAAACTTCGTTAAAAGTTGTGATAAATGACAGACAGGAGGGGATTGACTTATTCTTCAAGGCAACAGAGGGCAGAACAAGAAGTAACAAGTGGAAGCTTGTTAAAGAGAGGTCCAGCCTAGAAGAAAGGAGGGATTTTCTATCAGTGAGAACAATTAATCAATGAAATAGCTTGCCTACCAGAGTTGTGGGTGCTCCATCACTGGAGGTTTTCAAATTTAGACTGGACAACCATTTGACCAGGATGGTATAAGGTCTCCTGCCTTGAGCAGGCGGTTGGACTAGAAGACCTCTAAGGTCCCTTGCAGCCCTATTCTATGTTCTGTGTTCTAAACAAGGCCTTTTGGAATTTCTGCATGCAGCAAAATTAATTTCTGGTGTCAGGTTTTGGTGATGATGATGATGATGATTATGATGATACCTATGGGTCTCTCTTCTACTGAGAAGCCTGTTGAATCTTTCTGATTATTGTTTATTGTAATTGTAATTATTGTTTATTAAAGTCTAGAGCTAAATTTCGAACTCTTAACGCACAATGTGACTGCAGATGCTTAACCTAAACTATATTGCTGGGGAAGAAAAAGAAGAACTGCAAGATAAACAGAAACATCAAATGCTCTGTCAACTAGGTGATTGAACTAGGATGCAGGCATATAATCTAATGTTTATAAATGCATAAAAAAAAATCTCAGGGGGATTCAGATATGCTTGAGACAAACTGTTTGATAATCTGCCCATCGAGCTATGCTTTAAATACTTTTATCCTCCAGGGATATTGTGCAGGGGAATATGTTACTTCTCCCTGGAACAACACCGAATATTTCCCTGTCTCTTCAAAGACTAATGGACGGAATTGTTTTCTAAACAGATGGAATAGAATAGAATAGAATAGAATAGAATAGAATAGAATAGAATAGAATAGAATAGAATAGAATAGAATAGAATAGAATAGAAGCTGGAAGGGACCTTGGAGGTCTTCTAGTCCAGCCCCCTGCTCAAGCAGGAGAACCTATACCATCTCAGACAGGTGAACGTCCAGTCTCTTCTTAAAAATCTCCAGTGATGGAGCGCCCACGATTTCTGGAGGCAAGCTGTTCCACTGGTTAATTGTCCTCACTATTAGGAAGTTTCTCTTTAATTCCAGGTTGCTTCTCTCTTTGATCAGTTTCCAACCATTGTTTCTTGTCCTTCCCTCTGGTGCTTTGGTGAATAACATGACCCCCTCTTCTTTGTGGCAGCCCCTCAAATACTGGAATACTGCTATCATGTCTCCCCTATTTCTTCTTTTCTTTAGACTAGCCAAACCCAAGTCCTGCAGCCATTCTTCATATGTTTTAGTCTCCAGGCCTTTGATCATCTTAGTTGCTCTTCTCTGAATTTTTTCCAAACTCTCAATATCTTTTTTGTGACATGGTGACCAAAATTGGCTGCAGTATTCCAGGTGTGGTCTTACTAGGGTTTTATAAAGCAGTACTAATACCTCGCGTGATCTTGATTCTATGTCTCTGTTTATATAACCCAGGATTGCATTAGCTTTTTTGGCTGCTGCTGCACACTGCTGGTTAAGTGATCATCCACTAGGACTCCAAGGTCCCTCTCACAGTTACTGTTTTTAAGCCAGGTCTTGCCCAATCTGTACTTGTACCTTTGATTTCTTTTGCTTTTCTCCATGTTGAAACTCATTTTGTTGGATAGGGCCCATTGTTCAAGTTTGTCAAGACCTTTTTGGATCCTGAGTTTGTCTTGTGGGGTGTTGGCTACTCCTGTCAGTTTGGTTTCATCTACAAATTTGATGAGTTCCCCTTAAATTCCCTCATCTAAGTTATTGATGAAGATATTGAAGAGTACTGGGTCTAAGACGGAACCTTGTGGTACCCCACTGCTTACTTCATGTGGATGTAATGCCGTTGAGGACTACTCGTTGAGTACAGTTTGCCAGCCAGCTACAGATCCATCTGGTGGTAATGTTGTCTATTCCACCTTTTTGTAGTTTACCAAGGAGTAGGTTGTGGTCTACTTTATCAAATGCCTTACTGAAGTCTAAGTATACTACATCCACACCATTTCACTGGTCTATTAGTTTAGTCACTTTGTCAAAGAATGTAATAAGATTGGTTTGGCATGATTTGTTTTTAACAAACCCCTGCTGGCTACTAGTTATAACTTTGTTTGCTTCTAGTTGTTCGCAGATCTGTTTTTCGATTATCTTTTCTAGGATCTTCCTAGGTATTGATGTTAAACTGATTGGTCTGTAGTTTCCTGGGTCTGTTTTTCTTTCTTTCTTGAAGATGGGAACCACATCAGCCCTTTTCCAATCCTCAGGTACTTCCCCGGTGCTCCAGGATTTTTGAAAGATGTGGTGCAATGGATCTGAGATAACATCTGCCAGCTCCTTCAGAACTCTGGGATGTAATCTGTTGGGTCCTGGTGATTTATATTCGTCAAGGTTGGATAGGTGTTCTCTTACCATTTTCTTGCTTATTTTAATTTTTGTTTCTAATTTGTCTTTTGCAGTGGTTTTTTTGGTATGTTGGGCTATAGTTTCTTTTTGTGTGAAGACTGACGCAAAGTATGAGTTAAGCAGCTCTGCTTTCTCCCTGTTGCCTATATTTTCCTTGCCATCTTCTCTCTTTAGTGGGCCTACAGTTTCCTTGACTTTTTTCTTGTTGTTAATATGTTGGAAGAAACTTTTTTTTTATTGTCCTTGATTTCTGTTGCAAGTCTTTGTTTGTTCTGCGCCTTTGCTTTCCTGACTTCATCTTTGCATATTCTGGCTGTCTGCTGATAATCAGCCTTAGTTATATGCCCCTCTTTCCATTTTTTGTATTTGTCCTTTTCGTCTTTCAGTTTGTCAGAGAGATCTTTGTGCAGCCATGCTGGTTTCTTCTTGAATTTCTTGCTTTTCATCGCATTTTTCAGAGTTTTCTGTTGCTAGTGTTTGCATTATATTAAATTCCAGTATGACGTGGTCACTTTTGCCCAAGGTTCTGGCAACTTCAACTCCCTCTATCACTTCTTCTCTATTAGTTAGAATTAAGTCCAGTATGACTTTACGTCTAGTTTCCTCCTCCACCTTTTGGATGACAAGGTTGTTGGCTAGGTTGGTTAGGAATCTGTTTGATCTCCCGCTCGCTGCAGAGTTTGTCTCCCAGTTGATATCTGGATGAGGAAGGTAAACTTTGCAAAGTGTTTTTCTTTCAACTGCACTCAACGTGGAGACCTCAATGAAACTACATCTATATGGAGGGAAGCATGCAGTGGGGTACCCTAAAGTTCTGTCTTAGGCCCAGTACTCTTCAACAGTTGTAACACAATGATGGCTCTTGCAATAGCAATAGCGTTTAGTCTTATATACCATCCCATAGCATTTTACAGCACTCTTTGGATGGTTTACAATATAAGCATTATTTGTATATTGCCCCCAACAATCTGGGTCCTCATTTTACCGACCTCGTAAGCATGGAATGCTGAGGCAACCTTGAGCCCCATCAGGATTGAACTCCAGGTTACGGGCATAGTTTGCCTGCAATACTGCATTTTAACCACTGCACTGTCTGGGCAATTCAACCCAGGATGGGGTAGGTGATTATAAATCATCATATAAGTTTGATGTATTCTATTTTTTTCCTTTAATGTCTGAGTCATTCTGGTGATTGTATGAAGACACTCAGGTATGTTTTAAGGAACATTTTGAGAAGAGATTTTTCTTGCCTTTTTCCTAGGGTGGAGAGAGAATGACTGGCCCAATGTCACCCCAGCTGGCTTTCAGACCAAAAGTAGGACTAGAATGCTCCTAGTTTTGCATTTTAAAACTAGAGCAATGTTTTTCAACCTTGGCAACTTTAAGATGTGTGGACTTCAACTCCCAGAATACCCAGCCAGTTTAAAATGCAAAACATGCTGGCTGGGGAATCCTGGGAGTTGAAGTCCACACATTTTAAAGTTGCCACACCTAGACCACACTGGCTCTACTGTCTACCATTAAATAGATGCAATAATAATATAACAAATGTAGCCCGATCTACTACTCAAACCTTCTTTGTGGTAGTTTCTGAAGACTTTCTGAAGTTAGAGGTGGGTATGTTTGGCCATTTGAAATTCTCCAATCAATTTGTGAGCAGAGACGTTGGATAGGGATACCTCCAAATTTCCATAGGAGATGGAGAAGTTCTCTGATTGTTTCTTAAAGGCAGGATCCCTTCTTAACAACGATGGTGTGGGAAGAATCCAGAGAAAAAATATTTTTGGAAATATTAAAAAGGCAGAATATATTTCCCCAAAGGATTTTAAAGACAGAAACCAATCCCCCCCCCAAGTCTCTCTGCCCCAGAAAGAAACCAGGTCTGCAGAAATGCAGATGTGATAATCTTGACAGAAAGATTGGAGTTGGGAAGCTGGGATTAGAAAGAAAGATCCCTAGAATCAACAATCCCTCACACCAAAAATCCAACAGTCATCAGCCACACCCCCAGGGAAGCAGGATGTGACCTTTGGGACATAATAGGATTAACCTACCACCATCAGAATACCAGAAAGTCACACTCAGACTCGGGTCAAAGTTCATGCCACAGGAAGAACTCCAAACAAAAGCTCAAGAAGGTATAAAAATCCACCACTCTCTACTACATGTTGTCAGTTTTTTCCAGAGCCATCTTTCTGCCTGGGTCTCCTCTCCAATAAACTACAACCTTCTTTCTAAAGCAGTCTCCACCTAGCAGTTCAAAAGCATGAAAATGTAAGTAGACAAATAGGTACCACTTCAGTAGGAAGGAAACAGCATTCTATGCACCTTGGTGTATAGTCCTGCTGGCCACGTGACCACAGATATGTCTTTGGACAATGCCGGATCCCTCGGCTAAGAAATGGAGATGAGCATCAGCCCCCTAGAGTCAGAAATGACTGGAATTTATCTTTACCTTTATTGGTTGGGAGAATTTATACAGCTTCAAGACATGAGATTGCTGCAACCAGTGCCATCCTCTTAGGTTTATTTCCTTGTGAATTCAGAGTCAGAAAAACAGAGTTGGAAGGGACCTTGGAGGTCTTCTAGTCCAACCCCCTGCTCAGGCAGGAAACTCTATACCGTTTCAGACAAATGGTTGTCCAATCTCTTCTTAAAAACCTCCAGTGTTGGAGCATCCACAATTTCTGCAGGCAAGCCATTCCATTGATTAATTATTCTAATTGTCTGGAAGTTTCTCCTTAGTTCTAGGCTGGTTCTCTCCTTGATTAGTTTCCATTCTCCTGCCTTTAGGTGCTTTGGAGGATAGGTCGACCCCCTGTCCTTTAGGGCAGCCCCTTAGATTTTAGAGTCTAAAATTTGGGTTCCAGAAGTGTCCTGACTGACGTTTATCTCTGTTTCCATATGCATATATATATATATGATTAAATGCTTGCATTGCCAAAACAGTGCAATAAAATCAAATAAAGTAAAATAAATTTGGAAGTGAGTGTCAGAAGTGATCAGTTTTCCTTGTTTTACATTTTGTCAATGCTTTTAATGTTGATCCAATGCTGCCATCTAGTGGCCAAATATTGGTAACGTACTGGTGAAAATGCTGTTCCTATCTGAATAGTAACAGTAACAGAGTTGGAAAGGACCTTGGAGGTCATCTAGTCCAGTGCTTTTCAACCTTTTCACAGAGTTTACCACTTTTAGGGTATGGCAATATTTGAGTACCACCAGTCGCCTAGCAAGTTGTCAAAAATTTGATGACCAAAAAAAAGAAAAAGAAAAAAGTAATAAAGTACAGGTAGTCCTTACAACAGTTTGCTTAGTGACTGTTCGAAGTTACAACGGCACTGAAAAGACTGACTGATGACCATTTTTCACCCTTATGACCGTTGCAGCACCCCCAAGGTCACATGATTTACATTCAGATGCTTGGCAACTGACTCATATTTATGACGGTCGCAGTGTCCCGGGGTCACGTGATCCCCTTTTGCAACCTTCTGACAAGCAAAGTCAAAGGGGAAGCCAGATTCACTTAAGAACCATGTTGCTAATTTAACAACTGCAGTGATTCACTTAACAAATGTGGCAAGAAAGATCATAAAATGGGACAAAACTCACTTAACAAATTTCTCACTTAGCAACATAAATTTTGGGCTCAATTGTGGTTGCAGGTTGAGGACTATCTGTACACCCACTTGCCACACTTTTAATGGGAAACTTGTGCTTGTTTCTCTGACATAAATCTTTGCACTGTTCTATCCCCTTCTCTCCCTCTGCTTGTCTCAAAGAAGCCTCTCCTCTTCTCTGTCTCTCTTTTTCCGTCCCCTTCTCTTTTCCGCTCATCTGTTTTTCCTCTCCCTTTCCCTCCAAAACCTCTTTTTATATCCTCTCCTCTCCCCCCCGCACTCCTTTTCTCTTCGGTGTAAATGTCATGGTTCCGACAGATGAAACTCTTCAAAGAACTTCGAGGCATTGTTTACCTTAAAGAATCTTTATTTGAGTAGCATAGCATTGGCACTAACACAGTCAAAGCCAAAAACTGGATTCCCCTCCCCTGAGCACATAGTATCAAAGCACAATTCCCTCCTCCAATTAACAGTCATAAATCACATTCTCCAATTAGTTTGAAATGCAGGCTTTCCCTCCAGTTCTCCAGCCCGCCAATTCTTATCATCTCTTATTTCATTAATCTTGGTTCACACGCTAGTCCAGTATTATTATGTCTATCTAAATTCTCATGCACATTCCTCCCCCCCAGCATCATCTAACTATCAAGTAAAACATAAGAAGAAAATGGTTGCATCTCTAACTGTTGTCAAAGCAAAAACATCCGATGTTAGCAGTGTTGACAGTAGCTGCAACTGACTCCTTTCCCCAGGCTGTGTGCAGCTTCCAGAAGCCCCAATCAGCTGGAGCCCTGCACAGATCCTGGGTGCTCAGCAGAGAGAGACCCAGCAACACCGCAGCTCCAGCTGACTCTCCCACAGGAGTGTTGCCACCGCTTCAGCTCATCCCCCCGCTACACTTTTACACTTTTTTACACCTTTTTTTACAGTGCTTTTCAACCCGTCGTACACCTACCAGCTGCCAGCTGCCAAAGTACCATCAGTGGTACGCATAGCATGGGTTGAAAAGCACTCATCTAGTCCAACACCTGCTCTCGCAGGAGATCTACAGTATTTTTGATAGATGGCTGTCCGGTCTCTTCTTACAATAAAGTACAGCAGTGTATTTATTTGTACCCATATTTCCCCAGATTCAATGCCTACAATTCCAGGTAGGGCTGAGAAAAGATTCAGCTATGAAATTCTGGACAGATGGCAGATTGTATGTGTTACCTTAATTACAAGAGGCCAAATCGAATCATTCTTTTTTCTTCTTACAGTCTTTAGACCAGAGAACACTGCAATAAAATATCTAAACCTGTAATTATGAATAAAAGTAAGAAGTAGAGATCAAACACAACAACACTACATTCAAATAAAACCGTATACAGTAGAGACTATTTGTCATAGTGATTAAGGCATCAGGCTAGAGCAGTGGTGGCCAACCTATGGCACGCATGCCAGAGGCGGCACTCGGAGCCCTTTCTGTGGGCACACGTGCCATTGCCCCAGCCTCGCCTCCCCCCACGACCCCCTCACCAGCAGCCCCCCTGGAGGAATCGCCCCTGAGCGTGGCCCACGCGGAGCAGCTCAGCCAAGGACTTGGCAGCCAGGCAGTGTAGACAAGACTCTGTCCTCACGCCCCATCGTGCACAATTGATGCTGCGGGGCGTGGGCAGAGGGCGTGGCTGCCATGGCGCTGCTGGGCTGCCTGGGTGATCTGTGGTGGGCCCTGGAGGCAGTGAGTGGCCCTACGGGTAAGCGGGGACAGTGTGGAGGCAGAGCGGGAGCACGGCAGGGGGTGGAGCGGGGCCGGGGCCAGTTTTTGGGCACTCGGTCTCTAAAAGGTTCGCCATCACTGGGCTAGAGCATGGGAGATTGTGAGTTCTTATTCCACGTTGCGCACAAAGACAGCTGAGTGGTCTTGAGCCAGTCCATTCCTCTGAGCCCTAGAAAGGCAGCAATGGCAAACCACCTTCTGAATTCTTGCCAAAGAAAATTTCAGGGACTTTTACAGGCAGACATCAGGAATCAAGACTAACTTGGAAGTATAAAAGAAAAAAAAAATACAGGTAACACTGGCAAGCACCAGAATTTGTATTAGTCTTCAGTTGTATGTGGGATGCATGGCACACATAGTGGCAAATTGGGCAACCTGGAATCCTATGCTTACAAGTAGTAATAATAATAATAAAGTTGGAAGGGACCTTGGAGGTCTTCTAGTCCAACCCCCTGCTCAGGCAGGAAACCCTATACTATTTCAGACAAATGGCTGTCCAGTCTCTTCTTAAAAACTTCCAGTGTTGGAGCATTCACCGCTTCTGGAGGCAGGTTGTTCCACTGGTTAATTGTCCTAACTGTCAGGAAGTTTCTCCTTAGTTCCAGGTTGCTTCTCTCCTTGATTATTTCCCATCCTTTGCTTCTTGTCCTGCCTTCAGGTGCTTTGGAGAATAGCTTGACTCCCTCTTCTTTGTGGCAGCCCCTGAGATATTGGAATACTGCTATCATGTCACCCCTAGTCCTTCTCTTCATTAAACTAGACATACCCAATTGCAGCAAACGTTCCTTATATGTTTTGGCCTCCAGTCCCCCTATCATCCCTGTTGCTCTTCTCTGTACTCTTTCTAGTGTGACCTCAGAAGGATGGAGTCAACCTTGAGCTGGTGAGACTCGAACTGCTGGCAGCTGGCAATCAGCAGAAGTAGCCTGCAGTACTGCAGTCTAATCATTGCACCACCACGGAGTACCTGTATAAAGTTGTGATAGCAAAATCTTACAGTCCTGATTTTGCTTCTCCCCTCCCTTCCTTTATCTTCATGGGAACTAGGAAGAGTCTTGTCTGAAAATCATATACAGGTTACAGTTCTGCCCCAGAGTCAGATTTCTCTTATCTAACCATTGTCTTGATAGTGACTTTTCTTCCTATTCCTCAAAGTTATTCCTTCTTATTACATCTTCTGAGATAACTACAGGAATTCTTGGTATCAGATTAGATATGCAGGAATTTTATGGTTAGTTCTACTTTCCTCAATTCCAAATCAGCCATCAGTGGCACTTAGGAGATACCTTGTTCATGAGAATCTTACTGTAGGTGCAGATTGGTCACAAATGCTGCAACGTCCTTGGCTTTCTTGGAGAAGCTGTGGAAACTTACACGCTCAATCAAACTAATTAAGGAGCAATTTCCTGACAGAACAATTAATCGGTAGAGCAGCTTGCCTTCAGCAGAAGTGGGTGTTCCATCACTGGAGGTTTTCAAGAAGAGATTGGACAGCCATTTGTCTGGAACAATATAGGGTCTCCTGCTTGAGCAGGGGGTTGGACTAGAAGACCTCCAGGGTCCATTCCAACTCTGTTACTCTGAATTCTAATCAACCTTTACCTGGATTTCCCTCTGCCCCAAAATGTTTTGGATTGTTTGGCTCTCAGCTGTTGGCTGAGGATATTTTCCAAACCATCTGACTTTTTCTAAACAGGATCTGCTCTCTCTAGGTGTTGTATTGTGGGTTGAGTATCAAAGACAGAAAGATGTTGGGGGAAAGGAAGCTAATGACTGGATCATCATATTTCAAGAAGAGATGTTACAAGGGAAACAAAATTCCACAATTATTTCTAAGAGTTTTAAATCTCCCCAGAAGAGGCCAGCAGATAACAAGGCTTGGAAAGCTGTGCCCTCTTATGCAAAGCTGATCTGGTTATTCAGTTGAACTATCGCTCCCAGTCACCACTTCCATAATAACATAATAACCTACCAGCAAAAATAATATTGGATCACAGGGTCACAAAACGGAATGGAATGTTTTGTATTTTTGCACTTTTTTGCATGAACTAATAGATGATGGAAAAAAATTTCCAGGGTCCACATCTTTTCTCTACTTCTGATCTCTCTCTCTCTCTCTCTCTCTCTCTCTCTCTCTCTCTCTCTCTCTCTCTCTCTCTCTCTCTCTCTCGCTCTCTCTCTCTCGCTCTCTCTCTCTCGCTCTCTCTCTCTCTCTCTGTGTGTGTGTGTGTGTGTTAAAGATTACCAAATCCTAAAACTAGCTCTATTCATTCAGGAATTAACACCGTGGAAAGAATTTTATTGTAACAACAATAACCATAGGAGATTCATGAACTGAATTGAATTCTTTGTTTATAAAGAATTCAGTTCTTTATTCCAAATTAACTTTATTTCTCTCCCTGTTTCAGCTATCCCTTAACCATTAACACCAATCCATGATTCACTGAGACTGGAAACTATGGGAAATAACATTGTAATACTAGATTGCTAAATTGCACCTCTGCTAAGCTATCAACTGACAATAGCAAAGCCAAGTACCAAAACCAAATACCTGGGCAAGAGTAAGTAACCAAACAAAGAACCTGTTCAGTCGCACTTCCCCACACTCACAAATTGTGTAGACACTATCTACACAACAAAGGCAAATGGACAGACACCAGGAAAGACAATTAAAATTGAACTTTTGACAGAGTCACACACTGGAACCAGTATATACAACCCCCCCCCACACACACACACACTCCAAGCTCACACCAAGGATCAGTTCCCTCTATAAAACAAACTCTCTGTGACTCATTTTCTCTGTAGCCTAGCCTCAAGAGAAAACCTTTTTGCTTTTGAGAATAAATGGATCACCTCCTTTCTACCAGCAACATGCCTTGCGTGTTATTTGCGATACCCCGGCTCAAAAAAGGGACCCGTAAAATTATTTTAACAACATCATTCTTCTTTAGGATAACATTTCCTTTTGCATGAAAGAACCCGTATTTACCGGTTCAAAATTTCTCATGGGTTGTCTTCCTTCTTCTGCTACCTTCTGTCTAAAAGAAAACAAACAAAACACTGTGGGAATAACTAATAATAATTGTTTAAACTCACTACAAACAAAGGCATGACAAAGAAGCAACAAATGTGCATTGGAATATCTATGTCAGGCACAAGAGACCAGGAACAGGAGTTGAGTTCATAGCACTAAGAGTTTATTCAGCTACCTACACAAAAGAATCTGCTCTACTAAATGGACAGGACAAATTAGCACTTAGATAAGCATCAATGGAATTCACGGGGGGCTGGAGTTGGGTCTCTTGAGGCTGTACAACCATTCCAAATTGATGTGTTTAGCCCCCCCACCCCTTGGGCTTAGCATGCTCATCTCCTACAATCTGCAAGAAATAGCAATAGCACTTAGACTTATATACCGCTTCACAATGCTTTACAGCCCTCTCTGAGCGGTTTACAGAGTCAGCATATTGCCCTCAACAATCTGAGTCTTCATTTTACTGACCTCGGAAGGATGGAAGGCTGAGTCTACCTTGAGCCAGTCAGGATCGAACTGCTGGCAGTCGGCAGAATTAGCCTTGCATCACCCCTTTCCAACACCCCCCCCCCGGGCAGCCCCAGCTGCGCTTACCGCCATGGCCTGCCATCCCCCTCAGCACCCCCAGCAATGGCATGAAAGCACTGATGGTCTGCCCCCCCCAGCAGCCCCATTCAAGCATTGGTGTCCTGCTACCCCCCCAGTTACCCCCAGCAGCAGCACATAAGCAGCGTTTGCCTGCCACCACCCCCCCAGATCTTGCTCTAACCTGTCACCAATCACAGCCCCCTCACAGTCCCCTCGCTCTCCCTTCCCAGCGACATTTTTGCAACCTGCCACCTGATTGGCTGGAGGCTTCTTGTCCCATGGAGTGAAACACCTGAGACAAATGGTGTCTGGGCGAATGGGCCAGACCGAAGGGTGAGGGGCGGAGGCCAGGGGCCCATTGCCCAGGGAGAATGGCCGGGGGAGGGCCAGCGATGGAGGAAAGCTGGCTGGGAATGGGCTGAGGCAGGTGGCTGGAGATGAAGTGGGCGTGGCCAATGTTGGGAGCCTCAAGGTCCCATTCCGACTGCAGACTAATTCTGCTGGCTGCCAACTGCCAGAGTTCAGCAGTTCAATTCTCACTGGCTTAAGGTTGACTCCACCTTCCATCCTTCCAGGGTTGATAAAATGAGGACCCAGATTGTTGGGGGGGGCAATATGCTGACTCTGAAAACCACCTAGAGAGGGCTGTAAAGCATGGTGAAGTGGCATATAAGTCTAAGTGCTATTGCTATTGCTATTTAACACCATCAAACAACATCTGCCTATTCCAGATCCTTGGGAAGGACTTGATAGATGGATAAAAATGCCAAATCCAGTCTAAACATCTGGCTGACTACATGACTAACAGTAATAACAATAATACCTTACTCCGATCTGTTAAATTTGGTGTGATTTGTTGTCTCATATGATGTAGCCTCTCTATAAACAGCACCCCACTCTAGTAATTTTTTTTTCCAAAAATGGACAGCCCCTTCTAGTTTTTCCATATTAGATTCTAGAAATTGGATCTCTAGTTTTCTGAATCCCATGACTAATCCAGGCCTGAGTCAAATAAGACATCTGCAAATCAGTCATTTACTCATCCTTAAATGCATAAATCTAACTCTTAAAGGTGGGGTGTGATGGCTCAGTGGTTAAAGATGCTGAGCTTATCAGTGGAAAGCAGACAGTCTGGGTTCAAGACCCGAGCGTTGCATGATGAGATGAGCTCCCATTAGTCGCCCCACCGCCTGCCAATTTAGCAGTTCGAAAGCATGCAAATGTGAGTAGATAAATAGGTACCACTTTGGTGGGAAGATAATATTGAGTTCTGTGCACCTAGGCATATAGTCATGCTGGCCACATGACCATGGAAGCATCTTTGGACAACACTGGCTCCCTCGGCTGGGAAACAGATGAACCTTGCCTCCTAGAGTTGGACATGACTTGTCAGAGAAAACCTTTACCTTTTAACAAGATGAAAAACCTCAAGATTCCATCCTCAGTCAGGGACACGCCCTCCATTGTCTCAACATTCCATCTCTCTAACAATGGACCTCCCCAGCTCTGGCATATAGTCATGCTGGCCACATGACCACAGAAATGTCTTCAGACAACGCTGGCTCCCTTGGCTAAGAAATGGAGATGAGCACTGCCTCCTAAAGTCAGACATGATTGGACAGGGGAAACCTTTACCTTCTTAAAGAAGATTCATTTGTAAGAAACAGGGGTATCCTGGTGGTGGGGAGAAGGGATCAAACATGGTGGCTATAAATATGCAGTTGATTCCCCCAACCTTTTTATTATTATTATTATTAAGCAGTCTACTTTTAGTGGTGGTGGTGATGTTAGCTCATTTTTTCCAAAGAGAAATAGATTATCCAAAGCGAAATAGATTATCAAGTTATTGTCCTCCCCTTTTTTGTGTGCAATGCAATAAAAGTGTGGGTGTGAGTCTCTTGCCTTTCACTGTGCATTAATCTCTCTGGACATACGCATTTCCAGCTTGCCATAATTCCACTCAAAACCCACAGGAAGACATAACACAAGTAAGTCCTGTGCCAAACCTTTCTTCAGCATTCTGTAACCACTTTTCTTCCACTGAATAGAAAAATAAATTGCTTTTAGATTATTTGCTTTCCCCCCAAGGGGGAAAAAATCCTTGGAGTGCAAGTTCTGACACACCTAGTAACGAATAGCTGAAAGAGTTTGTATTTGAATGTCTTGTTTTTTATTATGCAGTCTTTTTTCTAAGGCTTCTTTGGATCCACACACTTCCATTATAAAAACAGGCATCAAAAGGGGTCCCCTCTCCTTACCAGATTGGTAAACTGAGTTATCAGCAGACGAGGCTACAGAGCGATGGAAACTAAGTCATTAAAGGCTCCATCAACAGAGGGATAGTATCAAAATCAAATGAAGTGTTAGTACGCTTTGTATCACACTGGTAAGACCACGATTGGAGTACTGCATCCAATTCTGGTCACCACGATACAAAAAAAGATGTTGAGACTCTGGAAATACTGCAGAGAGGAACAACAAAGATAATTAGGGGACTGGAGGCTAAAACATATGAAGAATGGTTGCAGGACTTGGGTATATCTAGTCTAATGAAAAGAAGGATTAGATGTGACAAGATAGTAGTCTTCCAATATTTGAGGGGCTGTCACAGAGAAGAGGGGGTGGACCTATTCTCCAGAGCATCTGAGGGCAGGACAAGAAGTGATGGGTGGAAGCTTATCAAGGAGAGAAGCAACCTAGAACTAAGGAGAAATTTCCTAACAGTGAGAACAATTAACCAGTGGAACGGCTTGCCTCCAGAAGTTGTGGGTGCTCCATCACTGGAGGTTTTTCAGAAGAGACTGGACAGCCACTTGTCTGGAATGGTATAAGGTCTCCTGCTTGAGCAGGGGGTTGGACTAGAAGACCTCCAAGGTCCCTTCCAACTCTGTTATTCTGTATTCCAAAATAGAGGCGAGTGGAGAGACTAAAAATGGTCAACATTTAATTACAGTTACTGTTGTAATGTGAGTCCCACCTTTTTTGTATAAGTGTTCGCATGTTCAAAATGTGGTTTGACACATACAAACCCCTTCCATGGAACCACTGGATAGAAAACAGCAACATCAGCAATATTCATCACAGACAGCAAACAAACAAACAAAAAACCCACCAAGACAAATTCCAATGAAATGCTCAAGTAGCAAAAAATGGATCCTGTTTCACAGGGAAAGAACAGAATTACAGAATAACAGAGTTGGACAGGACTTAAGGGCCTTCTAGTCCAACCCCCTGCTCAAACAGGAGATCCTGTACCATTCCAGACAAACAGTTGTCTAATCTCTTCTTAAAAACCTCCAGTGATGGAGCACCCACAACTTCTGAAGGCAAGCCTTCCACAAGTTGATTCTTCTAACTGTCAGGAAGTTGGATCTCTCCTTGATTAATTTCCATTCACTGCGTGTTGTCCTACCTTCAGATGGTTTGGAGAATAGGCTGATCCCCTTTACTTTGTAATAGCCCCTTAGATATTGGAACACTGCTATCACCCCTAGTTCTTCTTTTCATTAGACTAGTAGACTTACCCAATTCCTGCAACAGTTCTTCATATGTTTTAACTCCAGTTCCCTAATCATTTTTGTTGCTCTTCTCTGAACTTTTTCCAGAGTCTCACCATCTTCTTTACAGCATGACGATCAAAAAGTGGATGCAATACTACAAGTGTGGTCTTATCAAGGCATTATAAAGTGGTACTAACACTTCACATGATTTTCATTCTATCCCTCTGCTAATGCAGCCTAGGATTGCGTTGATACTCAAAATACTTTTGAGAACTTGCAAGGTAGATCTTGGCGTTGTGTCAGCCTCATTCTAACATTTTCTCAGCAGCCTTTCTGGCTTTGTACACCTCAATTAAAACTCACAGGAAGATTAATTAGGAAGGTCCTTCTGTGAGCTTTTCCAGCGTGGGAGGTTTTGGGCAGCCCAGAAGACTGTAAAGCTGTGATAGATTTTCAGGCACATAGAGATAACCTCATACACAAAGGTTTCTGATTCTTCTACCACTTAACGGCCCATCAGGTGCCAATAGGAGCTTTTAGGGCTGAAGACAATAAACACACTTGTACAAGCTAAGGACCCCAAAGTGTACTGAAGTTACATAAATCAATTTGTCTCAAAGTTCAACAACTAAGATGTGTGGATTTCAACTTTCAGGCGTCAGAATTTTCAGTCAGTCAGAATTTTCAAGCCCACACATCTTGAAGTTCCTGAGGTGAAAAAAATCACTAATACAAGTAACCCTCGAATCGCAACCATAACTGAGTCCCAAATTTCTGTTGCTAAGCAAGGCAGCTGCTTAGTGAGTTTTGCCCCATTTTATGATCTTTCTTGCCATAGTTGTTAAATGAATCACTGAAGTTAAGTTAATAACACTGTTGTTAAGGGGATCTGGTTTTCCCATTGACTTTGCTTGCCAGAACGGCACAAAAGGTGATCACATGATCCCGCGACAGTGCAACCATCTAAATACTTGCCAGTTGACATACATCCAAATGTTGACTACATGACCCTGGGGATGCTTCAATAGATGTAGGTGTGAAAAAAGGTCATAAGTTACTTTTTTAAAGTTCCATTGTAACTTTGAAAAGTCACTAAATGAATCAGAATCAGAACAGAGCTGGAAGGAACCTTGGAGGCCTTCTAGTCCAGCCCCCTGCTCAAGCAGGAGTCCCTATATCATTTCAGAAAAGTGATTGTCCAGTCTCTCCTTAAAAACTTCCAGTGATGGAGCGCCCACAATTTCTGGAGGCAAGCAGTTCCACAGGTTAATTGTCCTCACAGTTAGGAAGATTCTCCTTAATTCTCTCTAGTTTCCATCCACTGTTTCTTGTCCTGCCCTCTGGTGCTTTGGAAAATAAACTGACCCCCTCCTTCTTGTGGCAGCCTTTCAAATACTGTAATATTGCTATCATGTCCCCCCCTAGTTCTTCTTTTCTCTAGACTGGCCATACCCAAATCCTGCCACCGTTCTTCATATGTTTTAGTTTCCAGGCGTTTAATCAGTTGCTCTCCTTTGCACTTTTTCCAAAGTCTCAATATCTTTTTTGTAATGTGGTGACCAAAACTGGATGCAGTATTCCAATGTGGCCTTACTAAGGTTTTATAAAGCAGCACTAATACTAAGTATTTTGATTCTATGCCTCTGTTTATACAACCAAGGATTGCATTAGCTATTTTGGCTGCTATCTCATACTGCTGGCTCAAATTTTAGTGATCGTCCACTAGGACTCCAAAGTCCCTCTCACAGTTACTATTTTTGAGCCAGGTTTCACCTAATCTGTACTTGTACCTTTGGTTTTTCCTGCCCAGGTGTAAAACCTTGTTTTTCTCCACATTAAATATCATTTTGTTGGATAGGCACATTGTTCAAGTCTGTCAAGATCTTTTTGGATCCTGAGCTTGTCTTCTGGGTTATTGGCTATTCCTGCCAGCCTAGTGTCATCTGCAAATTTGATGAGATCCCTTTCTATTCCCTCATCTAAGTCATTTATGAAGATATTGAGGAATACTGGGCCTAAGACAGAACCTTGTGGTACCCAACTGCTTACCTCCCTCCATGCAGATGTAGTAAGTCAAGGACTACCTGTATAAATTACAAAAAAAAAGTCCTTTCTGCAGAACCAGAACTCTAAAGAAGACCATGGACAGACTGAGGAATTCTGGAAATTGAAGTCCACACATCTTCAAGTCGCCAAGGTTGAGAAACACTGCTCTGTTGGTGAAGAAGGATCCATTGAATCCATAACTCGTGTCATATTAGAACAAAAAAATGCTTTATAATTCACTATTTGGAGAGGTACCCAGACAATTCTGATTTGTTTTATGTACAGTTACTTTTATCAGACCAAAATGATTTCATCTCCTTGAACGAGGCTACATTTTGTTGTTCTGTTTGTAAAGCAAGACATGTTGATCATCTCAATGGTTTTATTATAATGTTATGACGTATTCCTTTTTCAAAAATAGAAAGTTTCATTAAATTCATCGGTTTGTTAACTTGAAGAATTCTGGTCAGTGACCTGAATAAGAAGTAAGATAAAGACTATTACTATGTTTGTTTGTTTGTTTGATTGATTGATTGATTCTACACCATCAAGTCACTATCAACTATTAATGACTACATGGACAGGTTTTCTCTAAAATGATCCAGCTTAGTTTTTCAAGTCTTGTAATGGTTCACCCATCACTGATGTAATTGAGTCCATTTACCTTACTGCTGGTTATCCTCTTTTTCTCTTTCCTGGACCTTCACATAATGTGTCTTGAGTAAGATAATTATGGCCTGATCATTTGTGCCTTGAGCGAGAACTATGGATTGATTTGTCCAATGACCCATTGGTTTGTTTTCCTAGCTGTCTACAATATTTTAAGGCAGGGGTCCCCAACTCCTGGTAAGTAGACTGGCACCGGTCTGTGGCCCATCAGGAACTGGCCATGCAAGCAAGCAAAGTCCCATCTGCGCATGGGTGGGATCCAGGCAGCGCATGAAACCATGCTCCACTGGTCCACAGAAAAATTGCCCTTCAGTTGGGGGCCTCTGTTCTAAGGAATCTTTTATAACAGCAATTTTCTGCCTCCCTGTTCCTTTTCCTAGGAATTAAATATAACCAATATGATCATTATATGTGTAATAATTTCCCCTTTCTAAAATAAATCCCATCCTGAACCCTCACAAGTTCTTATAAGATTCTTGGAGTCAAACAAAAGTTTGAAGCATGAACATAAATCCCATCCTGAACCCTCACAAGTTCTTATAAGATTCTTGGAGTCAAACAAAAGTTTGAAGCATGAACATTTTAATTTAATTTGAGCACTTTCATGGGAGAATTTGGGGAGGGGGCAGGACTGAATGGCAGAGATTCTGGAATTGACAAAGGTGGTGTTGGCAATTCTGGGTTTATGCTGTGAGGGCAGAATTATCTGAAGAGCTGCTTTCTTCCAATTGATCTCTGTTCCTTTCTTTTTCTTTCCCTGTAATCAATAATTTAAAAATTGAGAGTGGACAAGTAGCGTTCATTATGAAGATGACGTTTCTTCAGCTCCCCATGATAACCTCGGAGTAGCTGGAAGCAACCTTTAAAACATTAATTATGCAAGCCTGCCGTTAACATATCTCAGTTGCCTCTGTTAATTATCTTGAAAATCTGCCTATGAATATTGCAACAGCACAGGTTTGGCAGCCCCTGTCAGTCATTGCTGGAAATCCCTAGCTAGGCTGACATTGTTCAAACTCTCTGTGGTTGTAACAAAGGGCAAACAGCCAAGGGAGGGATGAGCTGTCTGAAACTCACTAACTTCCTTACCAATTATCTCACTTTGCCTCTGACTTTTTCTGTTGTTTGGTTGTGCTTAGAAACAGAATGTTTGACCCTTTCTGTCAATGCACTCGACAATAAGGCAGCCTCTGTCTGACCTGTGAAAAGAGGAGGTTTCTGGAATTTCCCAGCTCAGATATGGTAGTTTAGTTGACAAGTTTACCAACCTTCAACAATCAAACTACAATGAGTGGAAAGATGCATAATATTCTGTCTTTCAGTGGGTGGTTGGCTTGGGGTAGGGAAGGGAATCCCATCTCTGAACAAAGATATCCCAATCCCTTCTTCTTCTTCTTCTTCTTCTTCTTCTTCTTCTTCTTCTTCTTCTTCTTCTTCTTCTTCTTCTTCTTCTTCTTCTTCTTCTTCTTCTTCTTCTTCTTCTTCTTCTTCTTCTTCTTCCTTCTTCTGTCTTCTTTCTTCTTCTTTTCTTCTTCTCTTCTCTTCTTCTTCTTCTCTTCTCGTCTTCGTTGCTGCTTACACTTCGTTCTTCTTCTTCTTCTTCTTCTTCTTCTTCTTCTTCTTCTTCTTCTTCTTCTCTTCTTCTTCTCTTCTTCTTCTTCCATATCCGTTATCGGACATTGGGATCATGTTGGCGATCCTGTTTTTATCAGCACCGCACGAAAAAGTGCTGCTGAGTTTTGGTCCAAACCATTCGCTTAGATTTTGAAAGCCATTGATGTTCTTCTTCTGCCTGGACCTCATTTGCCTTCAATCTTTCCCTGGAGGATTAAATGGAGTATGCCGTATTTTTCTGGGTGTCGCATCACATGTCCGAAATATTCTAACTTTCATTTTTTAATTGTTTTGATGATTTCCCTGGGCTTTCCCAGGTGGCTTAAAACCTCCTCATTTCTGATCTTGTCCACCCAGCTTATACGTAACAGCCGCCTGTAAATCCACATTTCAAATGCTTCTAGTCTCTTCGGGTGGCCTTCTGTCAGAGACCAACTCTCTATTCCATAGAGCAGGATAGAAAAAATATAGCATCTGACAAGCCTGATTTTCAGTCTTAGGCTTATATCGTGACTGCAGAAGACCTTTTTCATTTTGAAGAATGCTGTTCGAGCTTTCTCTATCCTTGTCTTTACTTCAGCGGTCATGTCCCAGCTTTCATGTAAATTAGAACCGAGGTGCGTGATCCTTTCAACTTTTTCTAGTGGTGTTCCTTCTGAATTTATTGGTGGTAAGTTACCCAATCCATTAGTTCAAGCTTAAAAACATACCTAGAGCAGCTTCAGGGTCAAAAAGGTTAAGGTGATAGTCATGGCAGCATGGTTAAAGCTCCATCTCTTTTAGCTTTTTGGTAGCTGCAACCATGATACATCCATGGCTTTAATCAGGACTGTCCCAATCAGTGTCTGGACTTTTTTTTTTTATGTTTTCTGATGATGCAATGGACAGGAACAATAGGAATTATTAAGGCCATGAGTGGAACAGTGGAATCTGGTTAGTTTTGAAGGTGCTACTACATTTTATCTTCAAGCAACCTTAGCCCCCAGTCTCCTTCGTCAAATCTTCCACTCAATCTCCAAGATTGTGTCAACTCTTTAGCTTCCCACCTAGATTCTCTCTCTCTCACCTACACTGAAAGGGCAAGTCACTAATACATACAATCAGAGCAGATCCAACTCCCAACTAGCACTGATGATGTTATCTAGTTTGGTAATGAAACATCTTCAAGAAAACAACTAAGCTCAGACAGCATCAAGGACTCCACAGCCTGGTAAGAAGTATCTGGATCCAAAGGAGGAATTGAATGGAGTAGGCATCTCAGAACTGACCACCCCTAGTGGTCTGGAACATAAAAACAGGGTACGGAGAAAGGATTGTCAGACTTGTCCCAAAGATGCTTTTTCACGAGGCAAATGGACTTTCTTGTTTTTCTTTGAAGACATTTTGCTTCTCATCCAAGAAGCTTCTTCAGCTCTGACTGGATGGTGGGGAATACTCCTTGCATTATAATCCTTCTGTAGGAAGTCAGCATCCCCACCCCCATAGAAAGAAATATTTTGGGGGATATTAAAAAGGCAGAATATTATATTTCCCCAAAGGAATAATAGAAAAATCTTAGGCAGAAACCATCCGCCGCCGCTCCCAAGTCTCTTTGCCCCAAGCAGAAACCAGCTTTTAGAAATGCAGATTTGGTGATTCATTCAGGAATGAATCAGGAAGACTGGGACCACTTGAAGCTTGGAGCTGATGGGATTAGAAAGACAAAGACCCCTAAAATCTACCTCCCACCCAAAATCTAAAGACATAACCTTTAGGACACAATAGGATTAACCCAACACCATTAGAATACACTCAAGCTCAGGTCAAAGTGCATGCCACAGGAACAGGAAGAACCTCAAATACAAAGCCCAAAGAAGGTATAAAAGCCCACCTATCCCAACTCCATTTTTGTCAGCTGTCCCAGAACCACATGCTGTCGGTTCTGTTCTTCAATAAACAGAACCTTCTTTCCAAACAGCCTCCATTATATTTATTCCTGGCTTGGACTGGACCGGATGATTTTTCTTTCAAAACCTCCATTTCCCCACCATCCAGTCAGAGCTGAAGAAAATTCTTGGATGAGAAGCGAAACGTCTTCAGAGAAAAACAAGAAAGTCCAGTGGCCTCGTGAAAAAGCATCCTTGGGACACCTATGACCTGGATGACTGAGAATCTCCATAGAGTCTGATACTGTAACATTATAATACATATAGTATTAGTATTCTTGGTTTCAGTTTCCTGATCTGGACTACACTGAAGGGTTGACATCAATCTTGCAAGTCTGCAAGCAGGTCTCCCTCCCAAAGCTACACCTCATGGATAGTTTAATTGCTTTTCCTATCCATGAACTAGAGAACAATTATAGTTCCTTCCAACTCTACAAGGTTATGATTCTGTGATCTTAAAAAGAAGAAAGAGAAAACTAAGATAATTAGCAAGTTGTCCTTCTTTTGCTAGGGAGCTGAAGAAATAAATTTCAGGCAGAAAAAAAATGCAACAAAAATCTTGGCTGGGTTCTAACTAGGAGACCTTTGAAGATCTTTCTTTTGATTAATTTTAAAACCATCTAATCCAATTGCTATCTCTGAGTCATGGCAGCCAGCCTTGTTAATTAATTTATTTGTTTGCTCATTCAATTTATGAGCCTACTCACCAAGAAAAAAGGGGAAGCTCTTCGGATCTTACAGTATTAAACTAGTTTCCAGAAGCAATAACTAGCATACTAGTAGAAAACAGTTATGTGAGAAGAGTTGCAAGCGAATAAGAATTGGGGAACTACAGATAGTCCATTACTTGACCACAATTGAGCCCAAAATTTCTGTTGTTAAGTGAGATATTTGTTAAGTGAATTTTGCCCCATTTTATGACCTTGCTTGCCACTGTTGTTAATCACTGTAGTTGTTAAGTGAATCTGATTTCCCCATTGCCTTTGCTTGTCATAAAGATGCAAAAGGTGATCACATTACATAGCAACAGTCATAAGTACGAACCAGTTGCCAAGCACCTGAGTTTTAATCACATCATCATGGGGATGCTTCAAAGGTCGTAACTGTGAAAAACAGTTATAAATCACTTTTTTCAGTGCCATTGTAACTTTGAACGATTGTAAGTTGAGGACTACTTGTACATGTTGTGTACCATGATGGACAACAGCATTTTATTGCAAAGCTCTGTATTAAAAGTGCAAAAAAATAATAATTTCAGGGGCCACATCTATTTTATATCCACCAAGTCCCCCAGAAGAGACAAGGTCAAACATTTTAAACTTTGGGCGTGGATATTTTAGAAGGATCGAAATACATTTCCATCTCTCAACCACTTTTGTGTATTGGATAGAAGGAATGGCCCTGGGAATTAAAAGGAAGATCCACTGCCAAGATAACAATCGGATAAAAGAATAGAATAGAATAGAGCTGGAAGGGACCTTGGAGGTCTTCTAGTCCAGCCCCCTGATCAAGCAGGAGAACATTTCAGACAAGTGACAGTCTAGCCCAGTGATGGCGAACCTTTTAGAGACCGAGTGCCCAAACTGCAACCCAAAACCCACTTATTTATCGCAAAGTGCCAGGGGCCCATCAGCATTGTGGTGCCCTTGGGGGGGGGGGTAGGGAGGCACCTCTGAGTGCCGCCTCTGGCACGCAAAAACCAGGGGTGCAAAAATGGGCCACTGTGCTGCAAGGTGTAAAAATGGCTGCGGCCATCGCCGCGGCGGGGTGCAGATACAAGGCGCTGTACCAATCAAGAATGGGGCAGGGCTAGTGAGTATCACACAGGCGCTAGCCCCACCTCATTTGCAGCGCGTGCATGCTCGTGGCCCCATGTGCGCACACGCGCATGTAAAATGCTTCCCCCTCCCTTTTCTTCCAGTCCGCCAATCGACAATGGTTGGTGACCTCTGCTCTACCACCTCTACTCGAGCTTGCTAGTCAGCCGCTTCCCCTCCTTTGTGCTGGGCAGGGCTCCTGCTCCGGGCAGCGGTGGCGGCCTGATGGACCTGCTGCTGGTGGCGGCAGCACGCGTGCCAACAGAGAAGGCTCTGAGTGCCGCCTCTGGCACGCGTGCCATAGGTTCGCCACCACTGGTCTAGCCTCTTCTTAAAAACCTCCAGTGATGGAGCACCCACAATTTCTGAAGTCAAGCTGTTCTTCTGGTTAATTGTCCTCACTGTTAGGAAGTTTCTCCTTAATTCTAGGTTGCTTCTCTCTTTGATCAGTTTCCAACCATTGTTTCTTGTCCTACCTTTCTTTTTACTTTTTTTTTGTTTTGCCTTTTTTAAAATAATCATCTTATTTACACTTCAACCTTTGCTCCAGTGTAAAGTTTATGTGTGTATATCTGTTCCTTTCCTCTTTTTTTTGGGTTCATGTTACAGTATTTGTTTTACCTAATTAATAAGAAAAAGAAACGGTGGCAATGATCCTACTAGTGGTGGCACTGAGGCCTGGAGGCATCAGAGGTAACAGAATAACAGAATTGGAAGGGATCTTGGAGGTCTTCTAGTCCAACCCCCTGCTCAGGCAGGAAACCCTATACCATTTCAGACAAATGGCTGTCCAGTCTCTTCTTAAAAACTTCCAGTGTTGGAGCATTCACAGCTTCTGGAGGCAGGTTGTTCCACTGATTAATTGTTCTCAATGTCAGGAAATTCCTCCTTAGTTCTAAGTTGCTTCTCTCCTTGATTAGTTTCCATCCGTTGCTTCTTGTCCTGCCTTCAGGCGCTTTGGAGAATAGCTTGACTCCCTCTTCTTTGTGGCAGCCCCTGAGATATTGGAACACTGCCATTATGTCACCCCTAGTCCTCCTTTTCATTAGATCAGACATACCCAATTCCTGCAACCGTTCTTCATTTATGTTTTAGTCTTCATCTTTGTTGCTCTTCTTCGCACTCTTTCCAGAGTCTCAACATCTTTTTTTATATTGTGGCAACCAAAAATGGATGCTCAGTAGCTCAGGTTTTAAGGCTGCATTGGCAGCAAATTTATGATTTTATAAAAAAAATGCCAGTGGGCTGCCCAAGGCAAGCCTTATTTTGTAGAGATCTGGGTTACATCAGTCTTAGATAGAATGCTGATCAAAGGCAGCTTGAGCATGCAGATTAATTGATCGATTGTTTTTGTGCCATCAAGTCAGCACTGACTCGTAGCAACTACATAGAAGATAAACCTTCTACATCAGGGGTGTCAAACTCGCAACGTCACGTGACGTGTCACGAGGTATCACGGCTTTTTTGCCATTGCTGGCAATGGGGTGGGTGCGGTTTCGCTATGATGCATCCGACCCATGGGCCAGCAGTTTGACACCCTTGTTCTACATGATGACGTGTCCTTCAACTCTTTCAACAATGCACCTGTGGCCAGAGTAACTGAGTCCATCCATCTTACAGCTGGGTCATCCTCTTCTTTTTCCTTCTACCTCAGCATTAGAGCTTTCTCCAGGGAGTTGGGTCTTCACATGTGTCCAAAATATGATTAATTGAGCCTGGTCATTTGTGCCTCAAGTGAGATTTCTGAGTTGGTTTGTCTGATGATCCATTTGTTTGCTTGGCTATAAAAGAGTTCCACTGGGAAAAAATGTCATCATAACTGATAAGGATACAAGGTAACAGAAAGGAAAACAAAGGTATCCTTCATGGTGTGGAAACATTACAGACATATTCCTTGAAAAACAGCATTGATTTTGATACATAGGAGCTTTGATGTACAAGTTGGACCAAGAATGTAATTATTATTCTAACAAGTTGTAGTGTACTTTACTGCAGGAACAAAGAGATAAGAAAACACAACAGTACATACCCTGGAATTTTCTGATTTCTTTTGAGGAATGAAATTTATGGCCAGTTAAGTCACCAACAGACAAGACTGACTGATTTAAAAAAAAAAAAAAAAACCCTTCAATTCTGGGAGTTGAAGTCCATGTATCTTTTTGCTGAGGTTGAAAAACACTGATGTCACTTAAATATGAGCCAGTGGTGTCTGCAGCTGTTAAGATAGCCAACACAGACCCAGGCTGCATTAATGGAGGGATAGAATCAAGATCATGTGAAGTATTATACCACTTTACAATGCCTTGATATGACCACACTTGGAATACTGCATGGAATTTTGGTTGCTATGATGCAAAAAGATGTTTAGACTCTAGAAAGAGTACAGAGAAGAGCAACAAGGTGATTAGGGGACTAAAGGATAAAACATAAAAAGCACAGTTGCAGAAATTGGGTATGTCTAGTTTAATGAAAAGGAGGACTAGGGGTGACATAATGACAGTGTTCCAATATCTCAGGGGCTGCCACAAAGAAGAGGGAGTCAAGCTATTCTCCAAAGCGCCTGAAGGCAGGACAAGAAGCAACGGATGGAAACTAATGAAGGAGAGAAGCAACCTAGAACTAAGGAGAAATTTCCTGACAGTTAGAACAATTAACCAGTGGAATGACTTTCCTCTAGAAGTTGAGAATGCTCCAACATGGGAGGTTTTTAAGAAGAGATTGGACAACTATTTGTCTGAAATGGTATAGGGTTTCCTGCTTGAGCAGGAGATTGAAGAGCTTCAAGATCCCTTCCAACTCTGTTATTTCGTTATTCTATTATTCTGATAGTCTAGTACTATTTTCATTGAAAAATTATATTAATCTTACAAGTTGAATATGCTTTCCCCTTCCCGCTCTCTATATTCATGTGAATAAGAGAGGTTTCAGGGTTGAACTGGGGGGTCCTTAGTGCTCTCTGAGACGTTTCATTACCCAAATGAGGTAATATCATCAGTGCAGTGATGATGTTGCCTAATTTGGGTAATGAAACGTATGCAAGAAAGCAACCAAGCTCAGAAAACACCAAGGACTCCTCATTAGAGGGGATTGTCTGAGATGTTTACATATGTTACATTCCTACACCAGACTCAAGTTACATTCAGACTTGGGTTTGGCTAGTCTAAAGAAAAGAAGAAATAGGGGAGACATGAAAGCAATATTCCAGTATCTGAGAGGCTGCCACAAAGAAGAGTGGGTCAAATTATTCTCCAAAGCACCAGAGGGCAGGATGAGAAACAATGGTTGGAAACTGATCAAAGAGAGAAGCAACCTGGAATTAAGGAGAAACTTCCTAACAGTGAGGACAATTAACTAGTGGAACAGCTTGCCTCCAGAAATCGTGAGCACTCCATCACTGGAGGTTTTTAAGAAGAGGCTAGACAGTCACTTGTCTGAAATGGTATAGATTACTAGAAGGCCTCCAAGGTCCCTTCCAGCTCTATTCTATTCTGTTCCGTTCCATTCCATTCCATTCCATTCCATTCTATGAAAAAGCATTCTGCTAATTGTTACCTAAACATTTTATACTATATTTTAGATAACTGTTATTATTTGTTTATATTTGCATTGTTTTCATTATTTTTTTCAACTGTCTATTTTTTCCCCAAAACATATTTTGAGTATCTTAATTTGCTATGCTGTGCAATATGTGATATATAAGGGAACCATTCCTGCTTGAATTTAGTTTAAATTTCTGCTGTGAATACAAATATTCAATTTTTGAAAGGCAAGGGATATTAAAAATGACAAATTTTGTGTTTTATGAATAGAATAGAATAGAATAGAATAGAATAGAATAGAATAGAATAGAATAGAATAGAATAGAATAGAATAGAATAGAATAGAATAGAATAGAATAGAATAGAGCTGGAAGGGACCTTGGAAGTCTTCTAGTCCAGCCCCCTGCTCAAGCAGGAAACCATATACCATTTCAGACAAATGCTTGTCCAATCTCTTCTTAAAAACTTCCAGTGTTGGAGCATTCACAGCTTTTGGAGGCAGGTTGTTCCACTGATTAATTGTTCTAACAGTCAGGAAATGTCTTCTTAGTTCTAGGTTGCTTCTCTCCTTGATTTGAAACATGAAATTTATTTTTTTAAAATGTTGACCTAAATACTCAAATATGCACTGATTAAATATCGCTATTTCTGTGACATCATCAGAACTCATTTCACCAATGTTTTTCTTATCTAACTCTGGTGTCATCAGAATTAGTTTCAACAATGGTATCAGCTGCGAGAATTCTGCATGCCCAGAAAGATACGTTAATGTCCACAACAGAATAATGGATGGGAAAAGTGGATATTTCATTACTCCATTAAGTGACAAAGGTCCCTTCCAGCACTATGATTCTAAGTCCCCACCACTGCAAATATTTCAGGTTTTTATACAAAATTTAATCACTTTTACCCCTCAAATATTAGCTGGATGATTATTTTTCCATAGAATAATCTTTTCTTTCTTCTCTTTTTTCCTTTTCTTTGCTTCTGATCCTAACAACTCAAGTTGTTTTGCAAAAGCCCTGTGGGAAATTTTAAGTAATATATAGGCGCTGTAACTCTAAAACATCGCATTCATCTTGCTGACAACAGCAAATTTGTCATTTAGATGTTTGTTCTTTCTCAACAAGGGCCCAGCACTACCTGGGGGAGAAAAACAAGATAAGTACAAAGCATTTGTAGTAATGATTTTGTGAGCAGGGACAGAAAAACAAAACTGGGTCTTCCTCTTATTAGCTTTACACACCGGAGGTATGAAACCTGATGTATTTATCAGGTATGGAACAATTGGATCAGCTGAATCAATTGCACCAGTTCCAGATGGTTATTTAATTCAGAATTCCAAACCAGTTTTGCATGAGATCGGAGGCATTTTCAAGGAGAGGAAAGAGGTCAAAAAAATCAAAATGTCAGCTAAAACTGCACAATTACAATGTTCTAAAAACTCTCTAGTGCTAATGGTAGTACCATCCAGGCAAGATGGGTCTAGGACATGGGTAGGCAACCTCGGCTCTTTTATGACTCATGGACTTCAACTCCCAGAATTCCTGAGTCAGCTATGTCCATGAGTCATAAAAGAGCCAAGGTTGCCTACCCCTGGTCTAGGACAACAAAGCATGGCTGACTCGCCATGGCTGACTCGCCAAAGCCAACTTACTGCAGAAAAACTCACCACAGCCAACTCATCATGGGACAACTCGCTGTGGGACAATTCAATGTAGATTGGCCAATGAGCTGCTGGGAGTCCACGTTCTGTCTCATCCAGTCTTGGAATCTTCTAATTTGAGACGGTTCAAACCTAAAGCAAGACAAGGCCCACTACAATTCACTTGCCCCTCTCTTGAGTCATCCGGCATTGAATTGTCCTGTGGTGAATTGTCCCATGGCAAGTTGGCCACGGTGAGTTGGCCGCAGCGAGACGATCAGGGCAAGTTGAGTGGAGTGAGTTTTCCTATTTTGAGGCAAGATCTTAGAGTAGATTTTTAAACCTGCTCAGGTAAATCATCCCCCCCCCCAAAAAAAATACCAGGTATGTCTTAATGCATTTTAAAATAATTAAAGTGGTACACATTACCGTGTAAAGAAATCCTCCAAAAAACCATTAGACGGAATCACAGTTGCATAGGCCCTTGGTTACCCAGAAAAGGGGCGTTGTCTTACCTGAACGCCTTTTCTCAGCATGACGATGGAGAATCCACCAATGGGTTTAGACTATCTTCCTGCCCAATAAGACTAAGTCTGTCAGAGTTAATACGCCTCCTGCTGGGCTGATGCTCCCCAGACATGACGAAGGCGAAGCTGCTGACGACAGTGTGATGTGTTGACTCTCTTGTGCCCCTGACACAGGGCCTGGTAGGCCTAGATGGGGACGGGCGTGGATTCTCCATCGTCATGCTGAGAAAAAGCGTTCAGGTAAGACAACGCCCCTTCTCCAGCATGAGATGGAGAATCCACCAATGGGACATACCAAAGCAGTCCTGTCCCTATGGGAGGGAATCGGCCAGGACCTGTGTCCCACTGGATGACGCCACCTGCTGGAGCACCCTCCGGCCAAAGGATGCATCTGCCGAGGCGAATTTGTCCAGCCTGTAATGCCTCACAAACGGGGTAGGCGAGGACCAGGTCGCCGCCCTGCAAATGTCCCCAATGGGTGCTTGCGTTGCCCACGCCGCCGATGTAGAGGCACTGCGGGTAGAATGAGCGGTGATGCGCCCTGGCAGTGACAGAGACTGGGACTGATACGCTCTGGTAATGCAAGCCCTGATCCACCTGCCTATTGTAGAGGATGAGATCTTCCCTCCCATGGAAGAAGGCTGGAATGAGACAAAGAGCGCTTCCGATTTGCGGAAGGCTGAAGTCCTTTTGATATAGTGGCTCAACGCCCTTCTAACGTCCAATGTGTGCCACTGACGTTCTAGGCCGTGAGACGGCCGGGGACAAAAGTCTGGTAGGACCACCTCCTGTGACCTATGGAACAAGGAGTTCACCTTTGGAACAAAGGTCGGATCCAGTCGAAGGACCACCCTATCACTGTGAAAGACGCATAGGTCCTCTCTGACCGAGAGGGCCACTAGTTCAGAGATGCGTCTGGCCGATGTGACCGCAACGAGAAAGGCCACCTTCATTGACAAGAACTGTAAAGAGCTGTTTTTAATGGGCTCGAACGGCGACGAAGTGAGGGATTGCAAGACCCGTGGGAGGTCCCAAGAGGGATACCGATGAACCACGGGCGGCCTGGTGTTAATTGCGCCCCTGATAAATGACCGCACCAGGGGGTGCTGAGCCAAGGGCGTCAGCGTGTCACACGTGAGCATTGTGGATAACGCCGCCAGTTGCCGGCGGATGGTATTGGGCGATAGGCCCTTGTTGAGTCCGTCGAGCAAATACTCCAGGATACTCGATATCGTGACAGCCGATAGGTCGAGGTGATTCCTTGAGCACCAAGCACAGAAGTTTTTCCACGAGGAGTCGTAAATTCTGTTAGTGGAGGGGCGTCTGGAGGCCTGAATCATGGCAATTACACCCGCAGAACATGACTCTCGGGCTAGGTACTGCCTTTCAAATGCCAGACGGCTAATTGGAGGCGCTGTGGGTCCGGGTGCCGTAGAGCCCCCTGGCTGAGAGCTACCTGTCCTGGAGGGATCTGCCACTGTGGGGAGATGGAAAGATCCACTAGGTCGGCAAACCACGGTCGCCGTGGCCAATGTGGCGCCACCACTATTACCTCCGCCCGCTCCAGTAGTACCTTCCTGATTAGGGCCGGGAGCAGGGGGAGAGGGGGAAAGGCATACAATAGCCCCTGGGGCCATGGGCTGCGGAGCGCGTCTGTCCGCTCCGCCCCTGGAGACTGGAACCTGGAGAAGAACCTCGGGAGCTGCGTATTCGCCGGTGAGGCGAATAAGTCCAACACCGGGAGTCCGAACCTCTCCGAGATTTCTCCAAACAGGTCGGGATGCAGGCGCCACTCTGAGTGGTCCACTGTCGCCCGGCTCAGTGAGTCCGCCTGTTGGTTTGCTGCTCCCGATATGTGCTCCGCCCTGAGGGAGGAGAGATTGGTCTCTGCCCAAGTACCGAGTGACTGAGCCTCGGCCATAAGGCTCTTGGATCGGGTGCCCCCCTGTCTGTTGACATGGGCCTTTGCTGCCACATTGTCTGTGAGCACTAGGACATGTTGTCCCGCCACCTTGTCGCTGAAGCGTAACAGCGCCAGATGTATGGCCCTGAGCTCCAGCCAATTGATGTTGTGGCTGAGATCTGCCTGTGCCCATCGTCCCTGTGCTAGGTGAGAGCCTAGGTGCGCTCCCCAACCGAACAGACTGGGGTCGGTTGTTAAGATGAGCCTGTCCGGTTCCTTGAATAAGGATCCCCTGGTTATAGCTGGGGATATCCACCACCGGAAGGAGTCCAAAAGTTGGGAAGTAACCCTGACCCTCAGATTGCATGCACTGGTGCCCTGCCTCTGGTAGGGTAGCAAGAACCATTGGAGGGTTCTGAAGTGTAGCCTGGACCAAGGTACTATCCCCATGCAAGAGACCATCTTGCCCAGTAGTTGGGAAAGTAAGGCCAATGTGACTGTCCGCCCCCTTCGTACCCGTCTGATCAGGGAACAAATACTGTCCCGGCGTTCCGGGGACAGGTAGACCATGCAGAGCTCGGTGTCTATAGTCGCTCCCAGGTGAAGGATGCGATGCGAGGGCTCTGTTAGGCTCTTCTGGAAGTTGACTGAAAAGCCGTGGGTCTGAAGGGTTCGGACAGTTAAGGTTATGTCTGATCGGGCCTGCTGAAGGGAGGAGGACAGTATGAGAATATCGTCCAGGTAACATTGAACCCGGATTGGGATCAATCTCAAGTGGGCGACCAGTGCAGCCAGGATCTTTGTGAAGACCCTCGGGGCGGACGATAGTCCGAATGGTAGGGCCCTGAACTGGTAGTGGTGGGACCCGGAACAGAACCTGAGGAATCTCCGATGGTCGGGAAAGATGGGGACATGGAGATACGCCTCTGTGAGGTCGATGGAAGCGAGGTAATCGTGCCTTCTGATGCTGGCCAGAATGGACCTTAGTGTCTGCATCTTGAATCTTTTGTAGACAAGATGCGAGTTTAGTCCTTTCAGATCGAGGATTGCTCTCCATCCCCCCGAAGGCTTTGGGACCACGAAGAGGATGGAATAGAATCCCCGATGTGTCTGGCCGGCCGGCACCGGCTCGATGGCCCTGATTACCAACAAATGGCGGATGGCCTCGGTCAGAAGCTCCAACTTGGCTGGCTTTCTTGGCATGGGACAAGAGATGAAGCGGTCCCGTGGCCGGGACTGGAACTCTAGGACAAGGCCCCGCCTGATGGTGTTGAGCACCCAGGTGTCCGTGATGGTGGCTTCCCATTCCTGCGCAAATGCGGAAAGTCTGCCCCCAATGGGGAGGTCCGCCCTCAAGTCATTTATTTCTTCGAAAGGGACGGCCTCCCGTGCCTCGAAAGGGCCGCTTGTTGTGGAACTGCTGTCTAGGTCTGGGAGCTGGACGGTCCGGCTGTCGTCCAGGTCTGGGGAAAAAGGGGCGAGACGAAGGAGACCACTCTGTCCCCGAGCCCTGGCGGAAAGATGGCCTCCGCGGGTATGGAGCGGATCGTCTGTCCGGCTTTCTGCCGAGGTGGGACAACACCTTGCGCTTGTCCCTACCTTCAACGAGGTAAGGATCTAGTGCCTCTCCAAAGAGGCGTCCGTCCCTGTAGGGAGCGGATGCCAGGCGCCACTTGGACTTTAGATCCGCTCGCCATTGTCTCAGCCACAGAAGTCTGCGTGCCGCAATGTTAGCGGCTATGGATCTCGATGAGAACCTGGCGGCATGAAGTGAAGTGTCCGCCATGTACTCGGCCGCGGCTATCAACTTACCCAGATTCTGGTGTGCACGAACCTGGTCCGGGGGGGTCATGGCCTGGAGCTCCCTAAGCCAGAGGATGGATGTCCTGGCGAAAAAGGAGGTGGATGTGGACGCCTTCACTGACCATGCCGATGCTAGGTGAGACCTACGCAAGGAGAATTCAGATTTCTTATCCTCCGCCCTCAAGGCCTCAGCCATATCACCTGGCACGGTGGAGGAGGAAAGAATGGGAGTTAGAGATGCGTCCACCTTTGGGACCTCCAGGAGGTCCGACAGGACCGGGGCAACAGTACACAGTTTCCGCTCTGCTCCCCCTGATGCTGGGAGAGTGCCTGGATTCCCCCATTGTTTGCGGATGGTCTCTAGAAAAAATGGGGGGCAAGGGATGTGCCTCTCCGTAACCGTAGGTTCGGAGAAGAGCGGCTTTGGGTCTTGGCTCGTGGAGGGAGACGGCTGTGCATCCTGCTCTGGGCTAATGTTAGCCGATGTGGTGGCCTTGAGCAGGAGCGATTTAAACAGACTCAGGTCAAAAAGGCCAACGAAAGGAGAGGGGTCTGGTGCCGACTCCTCGTCTTCCGACAATTGGAAGCCCGCCGACCCATATTCCTCGGGGCCTGAGTCCCGATCTTGGGGGGAGTAGTCGGAATAAACCGACTCCGGATACTCCGGCATTGCCTCCTGTGATTGCAATGGAACTGTGGCCCCCGGTCTAGGGTTCTGCAAGGAGGAGGCGGCCATGCCCTGGGCATATGCCTGGGCGAGTAACGCCTGGAGCTGTTCGGGCCCCACCCCTTGTGGCTCAGGGGGACGGAGGCCCGCCGCTGTGGGCGTGAATGTGGCCTCAGGAGCCAAGTGAACCCTTGCAGGGGGGGGCAATACCTGTGGGCTTAACCCACGGTCTGCAAACAGAGCTGTGCCCTGTATTGGTAGGCCCTGCGGAGACCAGGCCTGCTGAGCTGCTGGAGCAGGTGGGCCAAACAGCGGGATAGCAAGTGAGCTCTCCTGAGGGGCCAGGGGTACCTGTTCCCCCTCATTTAGCTGCTGAGCTCTGGAGAACTGCTTCTCAAGTGCAGTATGTCTCCTGCTAGCCTCCTTTTCAGCAGCCTTAGAGGTCCGCTTGGCAGAGATGGCCTTGGCCTTGGCCTTGGCCCTGATCTTTCCCGCTGCCTCCTGCTTGGAGGACCTGCGTTTGCTTGAAGCGGGAGTGCCGGGTGCGCCCTGCGCAGACTGAGGAACTGCTGCGCTGTCAGCCATTATAGCCTGTGGCCAGTGGCCTTGGTGTATCAGGAGCAGGAGCCGAGCACCAGGTTAATGGTGCAACAGAGGCTGACGTGCCGTCAAGGCTCCGGGGCTGTGATCACCTAAGCGCCCTTACGCCCCCGTTCAAGGCTCCAAGCGGCTGACAATGCCCAAGGCGCTGTGGCGCGCGGCTGGGCGTCTTGCAAGATATCCCTCAGTAGCGGTTGAACCGCAATCGGCGAGTGCCGGCACGCACTTTGGCCGATCAGTGGCGGCTATCACCTCAGTGATCTGTGCCTGCACACTCCTCTCCTTATGGTGGCGGCTGTCACCAGAGTGAACTGTGCCTGCACACGAAGCCTAGGTGGTGGCGGCGGTGCCAAGAGGCGTGCCAGCTCACGCTAATAGTGTCTGCCTGACTGAGGCTTGGGCTTGGGATGCCCTGGGAAGGCGGATGCCGACCAGAATCTGGGTTAGCCGTGCCAGTGGAGGCCCTAATTAACTGGGCTGTAATGGCCGCCCTGTCCAGACACCAAATGGCTGTAGATTGACTGCGGCTGAGACAGTGTAGTGGCTTGCCTGACGTGAGGGCCTAACCAGATGTTTGGGCCCAAGTCCCAATAGCAGTCCTATTATTTTTGCAGGCTTTTGGCCTGTCTGTGGCCCTGAATCAAGGCAGACAGTTACTGGGCCTTTCCTGTGAGGCCGATGCGTCTCAAAATGGCGGCCGCTGTTTGCGCGCCAAAACTCCAGTCCGTTAGAGCTGTCAGATCGTGGCTCTGGACTGTGTGCAGGAGAGGTACAAAAACAGCTGTCCTGGCCCGGCTGAGGCTCCCAGGGGCCTGGTGCCTCTCCAAGGCTCGGGCTGAAGGATCTATTAGAGCGTGGCTCCAAGCCGACGCTCAGCTGTTTGGCGGCCGCGGCGAGTTCGCCCGCCGCCGGCTGCTCCCAGGCAGCAAGAAATTGCCTCCGAAGCTTCTTTGCTGTGCTCAGCTGCTCCGCGGCAGCGCTGGGAACAGGGCAAAAACGAGCGGGCTGCGCGAGCCTAGGCTGTCCCTTCCTGCTCCCCCCTGCAGCCTCCGCTCAAGTTTAAATCTTCTCTCTTCGGCGGGCACGCCGATCGGCCCGCGAGCAGGCCCGGAGGCCGCCGCTCAGCTGTTCAGCGGGAGAGAGAAGGAAAGCCCGACGCCCAGCTGATTTATCGGCGATTTACGGGCTGTGAGTCTTTTTTCCCTGTTTTTGATCTGGGGGATGCTAGGAGGAGAATTCACCAATGGATAGATACAACCTGCCTTCAGAGTCAACACGCGTCCTGTTTGGGCTGAAGACTAAGTCGTGTCTGGGGAGCATCAGCCCAGCAGGAGGCGTATTAACTCTGACAGACTTAGTCTTATTGGGCAGGAAGATAGTCTAAACCCATTGGTGGATTCTCCATCTCATGCTGGAGAAAGGCGCAATCTCAAGTAAAGGAGTGAACTGCCACCAGTTGACATTTTTGTTTTCTAAGAATAACTTATTAACTCACAGGCATTTTTGGAGAGAAAAATACTGGAGATGACACTTTGCTCTTGAGAATGGTAGCTTCGTTTTAAGAAAAAATTACAAGAAACTTTTAAAAACAAGAGTGGGCAGCCATACTGTTAGCTATTGAGATATCTCAGAGCCCATGGGTACTACGCTGGGCATCTCTCAGTCCTTCAAGGTAGACAAGATCAAGAAACAAGACGCTGCATAGACCTAAAATTCTTCTTATTAGAATGGCTATAGTAATGGAACCTTGCAAGTCCGAATAACCTTTTCTTCCTCTTTTATCTTTTTGTGACTTAGGAGATGCCAGTCTTAGTTGTTTCATAAGTCTCTATCTTTGTATGGGCTTAGCCCAAATTTATCTGTTTGTTGCCTCGCTCCATCAATGTCCTCCTTAAAATTTTAGAATTGTAGGCACAGTTGCTCTTATGGATAAGGAAACAGAACTTCAGAGATGTGTCATTTATAAAATAAGCACTATTTATGTAAAGGATTTGTATATCATTTCTCATTTTATATATTCCAATTTGTTTATTCGGATTGCTTAAACTCACCATTTTAAAGAAATTGTTTTTGGTTCTTTCTCTTTGACAGTTCTATTTAACTTAAGATTACAGACTAGTTGCACTTGGTTCCTTCTAGTTAGTAGTTAATTGGAATCTTGATTTTAGTTAGCAAATTCCTAAATATAATATAGGGGGGAAATCAATATAAAAAAACAAATTTTATAATAATGCAATAGCTTATTACTAGAACTTACATTTATTCATTTTTAAATGATCAGCAAGTTCGTAGTTTGTCATAGTTTAAGATCAATTATTCCTAAATCTTAAAATATGTCAGTTCAAAAATACATTAGTATTAAGTTATCTCATTAAAAACTAATTAGCAATTTAATTATGTTATTTGCCAAATCATATTCAATCTAGTTCATCAGAGAAAAACACCTATAAGGAATAAAAAGGATTCTTAAGAGACATTAAGTTCTAACAATCAGTAATTATTCTATAGTCAATGCAAGCATCATAATAAATTCCAAAGATTGACAGAATCCAGAAGTCTTTGGTCCTCCAGAGTTTTTATATTTAGAACACAGCAAATTACTCAAGAGTCTTGACTGAATTAACAGACAGTAGCCTTGTATCTTTACATGGTGCCAAAGTGGAACAAACTGTAGACATTTTGAGCATTCACAAAAAATTTGATGACATCTAGTCCAAACATCTATACACATTTAAACATAAAACACATCTAAAAATATCATATTAAAATTAATCATATTAAAATTAAAATGTGGAAATTAGTCTTTTCTGATCAAGGTAGCTCCCAAATCATAACCAAATACATATAACTGTACATATCTCATAAAAATAGATGTTCATTAATTAAGGCCTTAATGACAAAAATATCATTTGCCAACAGAGAATATTTTCAAACCTTAAAGCGTGATATAGATGCCAATTAACATACAAGATAGTTTAGTACTATTATTTTTCCCATTAGCACTGCAGTCAGTATAAAAGGCTTTACTTTCTATGGATACTTTATCTTAGTCATTCATCTGCTTATCATAAGCCAGTGAGTAAAAGTTGACACAAAGGATTTGTTTAAATTTAGCTGAATAAAAAGTTTATATCATTGTAAGATGCTATCCTCATCCGCAGATGAACTTGTAGATAAAAAAAAAACTTCTTCCTTAATGTCATGAAGCATAAAGAAACTGCAATTTGATCCTTTTCCATTATCTTTCCAGATCCAAAACAAGCATTATGCTATAAGATTTGAACAGCAAGATATCACTGAACAAGTTCTATTCAGCAAGACTACTGCCTTTATTTATTTCTCATATTTTTGATAAATAGCATACACTTTTTTATTAAATTATGAATTGTCAAAACAAAGATAAGATTTTTGCAAAGCTTGCTAAAAGACATCCTACTGGGCTTTCCCAAGTCAAGAATTCAACTGCACAAAATTAAAATAAGGCAAAGTTTAAGTTCACTTGGCAATATACACATAACACATTGCCATGCCACTGACTGCCATGTAAAAAAAAAAAGGGAGGGGAAGACAGCAAGTTTTATATAGTTCCACAGGATGCAATATCATGGAAGTATTTTTGGGAGGGGGAAAAAACCCTCCCTATTAACTTAATGCATGAATGCTGATTCACTGTATGCAGATTGCAGACTCAGAATGTCCAAGCATTCCCTAGAACATGTTGTTTTTTTCTCCCACAATGTTCCAATTTGGGTTTTGGGGGGGATGGTTCCTTATTTCCCAAAACATAAATCTTCCAGAACAAAAAGTGGTTTATGGTATTGTAATTGTTGTCTGGGGCCATGATGGCTCAGCAGTTAAAGCTGATAGGCTGGGTTCTAGACCCGAGTGCTGCATGACAGGGTGAGCTCCATTACTTGCCCCATCTCCCACCAACCTAGCAGTTTGAAAGCATGCAAAATGCAAGTAGATAAATAGGTACCACTTTGGTGGGAAGGTAACAGCCATTCCATGCCTTTTTGCATATAATCATCCTGGCCACATGACCACAGAAAAGTCTTTGGACAATGCTAGCTCACTCCAGCTAAGAAACAGAGATGAGCACTCCCCCAGAGATGGACATGACTGGTCAAGGGAAACCTTTACCTTTACCTTAGATGTTGTCTAAACCTGAAATGCCTTCTAATTCTTTTCTAATAAGACTGACTTCAGAAATGTCAAATGCCTATTTATTTTGGGGGATATGACCATTTATTAAAGTTATATACCATCCATCACACTATAAAGCAACTCTTAACATCCTAGCATTCATTAGAATATCAAGGTGATATTATGAAACTGGGTGGGGCTAAATATTTCTGACCAATTCTTTCATTTATCTTTATGTCCAGTCTTTCTCTACTCTCCCGACAATCTCTCATAGGAACCATCTTTGAAGAGCTATAGGGTGGCCTTTATGAACTCAGCGTTATCTATTGATTAATACACGGCTTTCCTTCCTCAGAATAAGTTTTGTCAATACGTGAATAGTTTTAAAATAAATAATGCATGTTGATGGATATATTAAGTCTGTACAGATATTATTTCTAATCTATGTAGGAAATTTAAAAGGAATGAAGGACAGAGAACCGATACCAAAAATGCAACACTTAAACCCTTTTAATATTCCTGCTAAAAAAACAATTAAAAAGCACACTCATAAGAATATCAGGGTGGGGGAAATCAATGAACACCATGCCAACACAGAACTATCCTCAGACCTTAAAAGAATAAAGCCTGGTGTAACATCATCACCTTTGGAGAACTGTGATTTGTTAAAGATTTTTATGACTTAGAGCATATTATACTAATTAAGGCAGAAAAACAAGATGAAAGGAGATAAAACATGAGCTAAAAACCAAAGAATGACATCTGGGTACTTTGTGAGCTTATCATAATGAACTACTGGCAATGTATCTTTAAAAAGGCATCTGACTGCAACCAGACTTTAGATTAACTAGATATTTAAGCAATTCTTTGTTAAACAGAAAAAAAGAGTAGATCACAGTACCAATAACATTGAGCGTTGTTTTCCAGCAATTTTTCCACCATGTGTTCCACACGAACAAACCAGCTGGGAACTGCTTTGTATATCAGAGGTGTATCTGACCTGAAAGAAATTGAATAGACAGAACAAGGTGTTTTTTTAAATTATCCTGCAGTTTGAATGACCATATTTGGTTTCCATCTAAAAGTTAATGGATAGACTCCAAGTGATTTTGAGTGGAATGTTATTGTACCTGTTGCACCCAAATCTAACTAAATTGCTTATATAAAAATGTTTTAGTACATCATCAGATACTCTTTGAGTGAAATCTATCAAAGGGCTTTATACTAACTTTAGAAATATTATTCATGTATTTTTATACCTTGCAGACAAATATATTTAGCTACAGCTGTCTTAATTTTATTGCAACACATAAACAGACCCCAGTTCCCCAATTTTCTATGTCTTGCCCATGATTATCTTCAGTTCCATTCGCATTACATGTTATTACTAGATGGGTATGAATGACAAAAAGCTCTTAAGTTGCCTCTTGTCTCATGAATAATTCTGAACCTTTTTTTAAATGAGTAATGAAACTTGTATACTGGAAGCAGAAGCAGTAAATATTGCAGGCAAAAGAATGAACCTTGCAGAGAAAAAAAATATGAACAAGCTAACTTGGGAATGAGTTAGAAAAACCCACAGTCTTTCCTGCCCTTCTTTTCACTTCCTCATTATTGGAATGTTTAATTTTGCATTCTATCCCATCAACAAGATTGTTCAAACCTCCCCACTAATAGAACTGGCTCTGCAGTCATTCTGATAACCATTTTGTGTCTGCCTAGGATAAGAGAAAGGGCCAGTGATGGGGAGAGGAGATAGTAAGCCAACAAGAAATGGTCATGTTGACATTTCAGGCAGTCAGACTATTTCCTTCTGTTAGCAGTCCAAGAATTGAGGGCAAGAAATCCATGGCATACAGTGACAATGGTGACCCTGGTACACCAATAGTGCACACACTTCCAAAGCTAGTATTTATTCTTTTAGCATATTTATAAGGACACGCATCCTCAAAAGAACTCTGGTCAGCAAGCAGATGATAGAACAAAATAATTATCTAAATAATTACCCTAACCCTTTTGGAAGCCAGTGCAGCTCATAGGTGCCCTATATGGCACATTTCACTGCATACTAGGCCAGCTGAGGCTTCCAAATGCTCTTCAAAGCCAGGTCTATGTAGAATATGTGACAATAGCCCAAATGAGAGGTGACTAAGGCATACCTGACCATGAGCTCTACCTCCTGATCTAGGCAAAACTGGTACACAAGTTGTATTACAAATGTTTTCCTAGCCACGGCTTTTGTGAACAGAAACCACATGTCCAGGACAACACCCAAATTGCACTCCAACTCTCCCTGCAGGAGTGGTACCCCACTCGGAATCAATGATGAAAAATCCATTCGATTTTTTGGGGAGGGGGGGTGGAAACCTCACATTAAAACTCACAGCAAATCCTATTCTTCCACATCCAGACCCACATAATCTCTAGACACCGGGGGGAAATGCCTCAAAAGGCATCATTTGAGAGTCAGAGCTGAGATATATGCTGATCACACTTGACCCCATGCTGACAAGATAAAACTCACCCAGCGATTTCATGATGATGTTAAATAGGAAACCCAAGGAGAGCAACATTACATTAAAAGTTTTTGTGTGTGCACGCAAGTGATGCAATTGCAAAAATGCCAGCATCTGTTAATTTGGTCAGTCTGTTGGTTTACAGCAGGCATGTCAAACTGCTGGCCCGCGGGCCAGATGCGTCACTCTGAAACTGCGCCCACCCCATTGCTGGCAATGGGGGAAAAGTCACGTGACGTCGCGAGTTTGACATGCCTGGTTTACAGTATTTGTGCCGTGCACATGCATGGTCTTGTTTCCTTTTGAGGCCGAGATTCAGGATATTGATGAAGTGAAAAGATAACCTTCAGAGGCACAGAATACCCATGTACATCTCTACATTGACCGAGCCATCATTAACACAGTAAGTATGTTTGACTTTAATGTCTCTATTCATCTGTTTTCATTATGTACATTGTGCTCTTTTGTTTGTGGAGGAATCAGAATAAATTTAAAAATGTGAAAGTCTACACCAGTTGTCCTGCTGAGCTCGGTGGGCTCGCTGTGGCTTTCTATGGTGCACTGTGCTACAAAGACTACAAAGAACCTGTTTTTTTAGCAATGCAAATAGAAAAAGAAGAGTTGTTTTGATCAGCAAGAGTGTGTGCATGACTCATCACTGTTCTTTTCCTCGGTATGCCACTGAGTATTGAGGATGTACATGCAATTTACATTTAGAACATCAGTGCTGGAAGCTATGAAGGGAGGGAGTAATAATTTTTTTATTTTATTTTTGCAGGACCTCTTCTCTCTTAGGCATCAGCAGCTCTTTTTTTTCTATTGTACCAGGAGGAAGAAATTGCACAGGTTTTTTTGTTTTGTTTTGTTTTGTTTTGTTTTGGCAATCAACCAGGATAAAATGAAAAGTCCTTAAATACCATGATGGAGGGAGACAGCATATCTATAAGGCTAAGTTTAAGCATACAGAACATAGTTTTAGAAGAGGAACTTTGTTTTATTTTTACCATTTATTAAAATTATCCTTTAATAACTGGAATTAATGTAATGTTTTCTACCAGGAAGCCCTCATGCCTTGCAGAAGGTAACTGACCGAAAGGGTTAGCTCTTGTGTTAGAAATCAAAAACACAGAGCCAGCTTATCTATCCTCCCCTCACACTCCTTTTAGTTAGTACAGGGGTCCCCAACCTTGGCCACTTTATGACTTGTGGACTTCAACTCCCAGAATTCCAGAGTTGAAGTCCACAAGTCATAAAGTGGCCACGGTTGGGGACCTCTGAGTTAGTATATCTGTATTTCCCTGGTTGGTCTACTACAAAAGGCAACAGCAAACACTATCAGATTTGGGCTGTAAAAAATTAGATTCCATGCGTTTAGTTTGCAGGTGGGGATGGCGTCTCTGCTCTATTCATCAGGATCTCATTTCAATATTTTTATGGCATTAAATTCAGAAAGTTTAGTATTTTCAAAGTGTTTTGAAACCTGAAGCAATATAGAGAACTCAAAAATAATCATAATGTTTCGACCGAGACCAGCTTTATTTTAAAAATAATAATTTTAATTTTTTTTAAAAAAAGTATCTTAACTTTAAATTTATAAAAAGACTTTACATAATTGTATGTTTGGATGATATTCTTTGAATTCAAGAATTTACATGATCTCTGGTTTATTTATCTCCAGATGTTAAAATCAACCGGCTGTAAAATTCCAGATGACCATTAAATGGCTGGAAAGTATTGATTTATTTATTTTTTTGTATCTCTGCTGCTGTCATGTGATCATCCAGATTTTTGCAGTCAAGATTCTGTTTCATATAGGAAATGGGAATTTCAAAACTGATTGTTTTGTTTCAGCTGAAGCAAGAATAAACTGATTTGTCTGAAATGGTATAGGGTTTCCTGCCTGAGCAGGGGGTTGGACTGGATGACCTCCAAGGTCCCTTCCAACTTTATTATTATTATTAATTATTATTATTATTATTATTATTATTATTATTATTATTATTATTATTATTATTATTATTATTATTAAATCATTCTAGGTTTTCCTCTGCCTAGACTATGGCTGGCCCAAAACATGTTGGCATCTCTGAAATGCAATATTTTGTAGCCAATTTGAGATAAAACTGTAAGAGAGCCAGTTTGATGTAGGGATTAAGGCATCAGGCTAGTTGGATAACATTGGCCTCACTCTCAGCTCTAAGAAGCAAGCAATGGCAAATGACTTCTGAAAAACCTTGTCAAGAAAACTGGATATGACCCAGTTCTGAATTTACGATAATTGCCCCCAGTCACCCGACCGCATGTTGGGTGCTCAGCAACTGGCCAACATTTACAGCTGTTTGCAGCACTCTGCAGTCACATGACTATGTTTTATTATGGTTTTGCTGAAAACTGGTATTTATTTGGTTCCTGGCAAAACCAGCCCATTGCAAACTATTGGTTTGCTTAACAACTGCAGCATTCACTGAATGACCGCCGTGGTCACTTTACAGCTACAGCATTCACTTAACCACCATTGCAAAAATAGGTCATAAAATCAGGTAGCTCACATGGGTGACTTGATTTTACAACCATCCATCCAGGCAGGCACCAGGAATCAATACTGACTCAACCCACAAGCTTGGAGAACAAATCTTCACCTTCATCCTACACCTGAGCTAATATATTCACCACTATTGCAAATTGACTCAAAGGTATTTCCCCCATCCGAAGTTGAGATAAAGCACACTTTCCATTTCATGCACACCTAGACTAGTATCCTACTTGCAAATGGGCACATGTATTTGAATACAATTTTTAATTTTTGAATAAGAATAAAGTAGTATGATTTTTTTTCAAAAATATATGATTAGGCAGGGTGCTAGTGTTGCATTAAAATTTCTTACCTCCAGCAGAAAGGATAGTTGTGCTTAAAAGTGCTGATATGAACCAATCTTCCTTGTTCCCTCAGAGCTTTGATTATATTTTTATCAGCATCCTAACAAAACAAGTTGTTAAGTTTAACATCAAGCCAAGGTATCTCAGGGAGAAAAAGCAATTTGTAAAATGGTAGCTATTTCCACTGTAATACGCAGTATTCCATCGTAATACACAGTATTGCTGAGACTTACTGAAAGATAGTAGTATGTTGAGAAAATCAAATTCTGAAAAACAGACGCTTTAAAGCTGATTCAAGTTCTTGAAGGCAGATAAACTGAACTATATCTCACCCAACTATTTCTTCACAAAGTGTTTGGGTTCATACATGCTACATAATGGTTTAAAATCAATGACATCACTGTGAATGAATTTAAACATCCCACTAGGCCAAAAAGAAACATTATGTGCAAATTTTGTAAATGTAATGGATCATTTATGAAGCTATTGTTGCATAGCAGATAGATCTGGTAGTTTGTCTCAAGAGCAAGAGACTCAAAGACCTGGTCATTTAGATTGGAACTAGGATATGAAACCTAAATATGAAAACACAAAAGATTATAGAAGATCCTTATTCAGGATCACTAACCTTGATGTACTGTCCAGAAAAGTCTGTCACTTCTGCTGTGAAACATCCTGAAGCATCAACAGGACAAACAGGCACTGAATCCTTCTGAATAATATTAAAATCCATGCAGACCCTGTAATCATCCTATAAGATTAAAGGAATACAAAATAACTGAGATTTTTGGTTTTGGCTTTTGAGATAAGACTTTTACAGTTCAGAATGCTAACTAAATTCTCCAATACTCTCATAGGTAATATTTTCTTTACATTGTGAAATTCTTTTGTAGAACCAAAATGTTTTTTGTAAAAGTTCTGTTCTATATATTTAATATTTAATTATACCAAGAATTGATTCCACATGCACATTTATCACTTTTCGGGTGCAGTATCAAATGGTGACTTGGATGTGTCAGTAACTTTTCACAAGTTTTTTTTTTTTTTAAATGAAGCCACAACTGCTTGAACATAATACACTGAAACATTTTATGTTTTGCTTGGTTTTAGCTTACTATGTAAAAACATAGTTATTCAAAAAATGCATTAAACAATCCTGAGATTTTCATTATGTCCTATATTCTGGAATGGGTAAATGATAACAAAGCTGACCTGGGTTCCCAGCACTATTTAAAAAGCAGAACCAAGAGCTCAGTGATAAAACTAGATAAACTAATTTAAGATAGCTTTCTATGTATCAAGAGAATAAGAAACATCCCTTCTAAATATCCCATGCATTTTTCCCTTCTTGACATGCGTATGTAAGGCACCCAGGGTATAACATCTGACCATTATATTTGAAAATACACATCAGATCAACAGTCACATTCTATATTATTCTATGCAAATGCCCTCTGCCAAAAATCCACTCCTGACCTATCTACCAGGTAAATACAAAATTGATTAAGTGAGTGACTGATTAAATGTCTTCAAGCAGCTGTTGATTCCTAGCAACGACATAAGATTTTCTGATGACCTGGTCCTTCAGATATTCCAATTATGCACCAATTACCACTGCAACTGAATCTATCCACCATGCTGTTAGTTGTCCTCTTCTCTTTCTTTCCCCGCTTCCAGCATTACATCCACCCTATTATTTTACACATCCCTATTGCTATTTGGCTCCTTGTAATCAACAAGGAGTATAGATCCCGAGTCACTCATAATGAAAGTCCCAACAACAAGCATTCTTAAAAGAGGCTGAGTCTCAATGACATATAAGCATATAACTATCTAAGATAAAATATGGATACCTTTTGTACAGTATCAGTACAAGATGGAAAAGAGTTGTACAGAACATGTTAGAAATTAGTAGTTCAAAAAGAAATTCTGAATCTCAATAAGGAAGTGCCAGAAGGAGAGCTACAATAAAGTCATCAGCAATTCTAAACTTACAGCACCAAAGTAAGGAGCTTGATGTACAACTCCTGTACCTTCTTCTTCCTTCACATAGTTGTCAGTCACCACAGAAAAAGCACCATTTTCTCTGCACTGGAAGAAAAATTCAGGAGTTTTCAAAATGTAGAAAATAACAATATGGAAAAGATGTGAAAACATTACAGAATGTCAAGATCCTGATTTCTCCATCTCTCTCTTCCTTGCTGCAAATGTAATTCTAGCTTTTCTTTAAATATGGATTCTTCTAGATATTTAGCTATGTCATTAGAAATAGCAAATGATTAACCATTAAACTACTTTACCTTTATAAAATAATTGAAGAGAGGCTTGTATTTCTTCCCTTTTAGTGTAACACCAGGAAACCTGAAATACAGTATGTCAAATTAGTTGTCGTTTACAACTTTTAAGTCTTTCCATTATTTATAAATGCTTTTCTGCAAAAAGAGAACACCAAAACCATCAAATAAGAATTATAATAAAATAGACATTTATATATCCACATATACATATACATACACATACATTTAAATGTATCAAGATATATTAGCCTGTGGCCTAATCGTTAATACAACTGCCTAACATGCAAGCTGCCCAGGTTCGAATCCCAGAGGGTAAGACTAGCTGATGAGAGCTAAAAAAGCTTGAAATAGCTATACTAGTATCCCATTTAACTCTTTGTCAGCCACAAAATTTTGAATTTACAGTGTTCACAGTGGTGAAGTCTGCCTGCAAAAGATGCTCCTAGACTGGAGTGAAATGCAGAACAGATTGCTTTACATTTGCCGGGTGTTCCACCCAACACATAGATATATATCCTCCCTGGCCTCTACTGACAAGAGAGAGGAGGAGCCTGTGGCCTAATGGTTAATACAACTGCCTAACATGCAAGCTGCCCAGGTTCGAATCCCAGAGGGGTAAGACTAGCTGATGAGAGCTAAAAGAGCTTGAAATAGCTATACTAGTCTCCAATTTAACTCTTTGTCAGCCACAAAATTTTGAATTTACAGTGTTCACAGTAGTGAAGTCTGCCTGCAAAAGATGCTCCTAGACTGGAGTGAAACGCAGAACAGATTGCTTTACATTTGCCGGGTGTTCCACCCAACACACACACACACACACACACTTAAATTCAATAATATTAATGTCTAATCACTGAAGTAGCAATACATGGAATAATCATTAGCTCATACAATTCTAGAAAAGTTTCTGAAAGCTCATGGAAAAATTAAACTATACAGTTTCTTAATAAAACAGATACATGCTTTAAAGTAAAATAACTGCTCTTTAGCTCAGATTTAAATATTTGTGAAATCCAAACAATGAAATATGATGCAGTACTTGTAGCAGATAACTTAGTAGTATTTTTTAACATTTACTTAGTTATTAAATTGTTATGTTCTCAGTATAACAGTTAACAACTGCTAAAAACATTAACACAAGAAAAAAACACAAAGCAAAAAAGAACGAAGATGGCAGATAGAGGAAACTCAGAGCTCTGCTTGATGCAGATTTCCTTTTATTCTTTTTTCCTTTTTTTTAAAATTAGACTACATCCCAATTTTGTCTTGTAAATACCAGAGAAAAATAACCGGGAAGGAAAAACCGAATAGTGCCGCTGTTATTCTTTACAAGCAGGGGGCGCTTCACTTTGCTTTAATTAATAGATAGTACCTAAGACTCCTTCATTAGGGTTAGGGTTAAAAGAAATGTTGCCCCAAAGAGAACAAGATAAGATCCACAAGAGAATTATTGAAGATAGAATCAAAATTGTAGATCCCTTCAACTCTATTCAGCAGCATCTAACGGGCAAGGGGGGGGGAGGGGGAGATGGTTCAGAATGACAGAGATTAATCACATGCTGAAATCTGATCCATCTGTAAGAGTAAGTATCAGGATTTGATGAAAGCAACAAGTTTAATTGCTGCTGCAGACACTACAGTTCCTATTTCGTTTCCAAAAGAAATTTCAACACTTTTAACCCGATTGATAGCAGATACACAAAGTGAAGTCAGCACTTTGCTACAGATAAAATTTCCAAGTTAATGCAAACCTCAATCCTGAATATCAAACCCTTTTGAGAGAATACAGAACACACATGTACTTTCATTACAGAGCAGGTAAAACATTATTTTTTTGCTTCTCTTGCCTTTTTCATAGCAATTATTTATAAATTGCACGATTTAAAAAGCATATAATAATCTATTGACTTGCCTGTCAAGTACTTCATATTCACTTTCAGATTTGTAGACAGATACCAATCTAGCTTCCATCAATATGAATTTTTTCCCAGTATTTTGGTCTGGAAAAAAATGTTAAGATTCAGTTTCCTCACTGTAATAGAAATAGCAATATAAATTTGCAATGTTGATGTTAATAATGGGATACTATTAAATCCCAGACTGGCAACAAAAAAAATGGAAGTGTAAATACTGACATCAGGATTATATTTGTATTTAAGCTTAAGCAAGAATTTATCTTTATTCTATTTCAGGTATGACCAAAAACTTCAAGTTTATCATGTTTGTTCAGACAATACCTAGTTTGTTTTTCCTTTATGTTTAGCTACCCTTGTCTTCACCTCTATGAACTGAGAAGTTGGCTGGGAGGACTAAAGCAGAAATAATCCAAGATATTTCTATATGTCATGGTTAAAATGAGTAATACCTTCAAACCATGTTTTCAAATTTGAATTTGTTGCTAAAAAGTAGCCCATCTTTGATACACAATTGACTAAATACAATCAATGCAGCCAGTTTTGGAAAAAGGAACACTACTGTGATATAGTATGACATTAAAAGCTGTGATTGGTGTATTAGCTATTCCTTAATCAAAAACCACTGTTTAGGGTAGATATACAAACCAGCCATGACATCTGACGTAATGAACCTTAACAATGGCTTTCTCTACATGCCTGCAGCACATGAATGAGGCTTTTGTTGGTGATTTCTTTAACTCATTAACCAGGATTGAGTCCTTGTTGCTTCCTCCCTTCAGAAAAGCCTCTGGATAGAAGTCAAGGTATAGCAACACTCTGAATTCAATGCAGTACATTGAAATCACTGAACGTGTATTTATCAGGAAAAGCTGTTTCCTTTAAATCAATGTTTTTCAAATTTGGCAATTTTAAGGTGTGGACCTCAACTCCCAGAATTACCTAACCAGCATGCTGAGAGTTGAAGTCCACACATCTTAAAATTGATAAGTTTGAAAAATATTGCTTTAAAAATATCGTAAGTATACTAACACTTCTAAGGAGTACTTATGTAGGATGTGCTTGAAATACGATGAAGAATTAGCAGTTGAGAAGGCCAGACTATTGGTGGGATTCAAGCAGCAAAGAAAAGTAGGACAAGAGAATTTCAGATGTAAACTCAAGAAAGCCAAGATAACAGCTGATCTGAGAACTGAATAATTTTTGAATTATTCCCTATGATTGCTTTACTGTATTCTTAGTTTCCTTTGAAGCAAGCTCAATTCACGCAGTAATTGGCAAGAGGACACAAGTGATTTGCTATGTTTCCTCTGAAATATTTTTAGAAATCCAATTCTGGCCCTCTGGTGGTCACCCATCCAAGTATTAACCAGATTCAACTCTGTGTAGTTTTCAAGATCAACCAAGGCTAATTAGGTGTTTCCACCTGTAGAAATTGGTGGTATTTCCTCCAAGTATAAAAGAACAGGGGAGTGGCCTCAAGCTTGGCCAACCCTGACCAAAGCTTAAAAGTGAAATGCTTTAAATTTCTATAATACAAGCATTGGTCTTCAAATACGAACACTTTTTCTCATTTTTGCAATTTGAAACTGTCCTCATCACTTGTATGTCTAGATTCCTCAATTATATGCATTCTAAAACTGATTATGGGAGGTTTATTCCATTCTGCTTATCCTTGAGCCATAATTTCCAAGTACTTGAAATTATCCCTAAAAATGAATTACAGGATTCAGCAAAGGAAAATGTTGAGTATCAGCTGTTCACTGTTTTGTTCAATGCATTTAGTGGACAAAAAAAACAACCGTACTTGACAAGAAGTCAAAGTTGTTTGCTCCCTTTGTGTCATCACAATGCCATCTGAATCATCATGAACAGGTTAATCAGAACGTGTTGAAGGAAACCACTTTATATAACTATTACTAATTTTCTACTTTTCTTAAGGTTTATTATGATTATCAGCTAGAAGTTCCTCGGAGAAAGGGTGTTAAATGAAGATGACAGAGCAAATATATAAAGTCAATCAGCCTTGAAGTTAACTACTTATTTATGTGCCTATAAACAGCCTTTCCTCCTGTCAAACAGTAACTATCCATTGATGGAGTACAGCCATCCATGAAAGAAAGGACAAAAAACATTTTAAAATCAATGGATTGAAATAGCAATACTGACTTTATTAGAAATGTTCCAGGGCTGTTCCGATCATTCCAGGTGTTCCACGCTCAAAACAACCATATTTTAAGTTTGAAACACCTATCTCAAATTAGAAACAGGGCCATTTCTAGTTTAGAACATTTCCAGAATAGTCAGCATAGCATCTGAATGCTGGTAAGGTTGGAACAGTCCATTTCAAACTTGAAACAACTATATTGTGGGTTTTAAGTGTAAGATATTTCAAAATTCCACATTCCACTGGATTGTTAAGCTACTGCCCTTAATACAGTATCTAGAATCTTATACTCTCTTACTTGATGATCAACATCCATTGAACTAAGTAGGATATTTTTTCAAGTAAAGATATCATTTGCATATACTAGAAGAAACCAATATGCCATCTCATGTTTTACACTTGCCTTTCACTTTCACATACTGCAAATCTGGATTAACACACAGGGCTAAGTTGCTAGGCAGAGTCCATGGAGTTGTTGTCCAAGCAACAAGAGAGATACTTTCATCATCTTCCAATGGAAAGGTAACAATAACTGAGGGATCTTGAACATCCTTCAACATAAAAATTTGGAAAAGGTGAAGTCAAACATAAAAAAAAGTTTTTTGCACTTCAGAAAATAACAAAGAAAAAGGTATTGTTACAATCAATAATATTTGCATTATTCATGACTATTCATGAATCACATCAAAAGCAAACAAAATTTTAAAAAGTGCATTCAATTGATGGCTCTGTGGTAAAATAAAAACCTTCTATGTTAATTGTCTAAATATTGACAGAATTTTCAAACTGGAAGCAAAAATAATAATTTAAGTTACAGGCATAGAAGTTTGCATTGATTTAAATCTGATCTACAACATAAATCCAAGAAATCTTAATGCGTAGTTTCAAAATCAGTGACTATTCCTATGTATCTAAAATAGATTTTGCAAGCAATTTTTGTGTTTAATCCTGAATCAAAAACTGATCCATTAGTATTCAAATAATTCTGTAAACACTTCCTACTATTTCAGAGTTCCTAGCAATTAGAATTGGGGTTTGGAAAACATTTTCTGAATTCCTGAAATGTCAAGAAAAGCATATAACCCAAAACCCCACCTCAAAATGAATGTAGATGTCATATACCAAGATCTAATAAAACCCCAAACTCTTGCTTTGAAGGTCTACTACTTTTTCTAATACAGGGGTGTCAAACTCGCGACGTCACATGATGTCACGCAACGTATCTGGCCGGTTTTGCCATTGCCGGCAATGGGGTGGGCGTGGCTTCTGGATGACGCGTCCGGCCCACGGGCCGGCAGTTTGACACCCGTTCTAATACATTTCTTTTACGCATTTTCTTTTGTTTTAAATTACCAACTTGAGCTGCAAATCCACCAATTTTTTTATCCCATAAATCCTATAACAGATCAACAAAAGAATTAAGAAATACTCCGTTCCTATTTCTTGCCATGAGATGAGCTAGAATAGCATGTCTTCCAGCAATTTGCAATCTTATGTGGTAGCGGTTTCTTATAGATTTTTGTTATTAGTTGTATACTGTATGTATTAGTTGTTTATATATTTGTATTTCCTTCCTTTCTTACAATCTGACTCAAGTGTTTCAAAGTAGGTGGCATATAAATGTAGGTATAAATAAGTGAATAAGTTCATTACAAAAGCAACAATGTTCTCCTTTTGCAAACTGCATGTGTTTTCTGTTCTTGATCTAATGCAACACTGAGAAATCAAGAGTATGTTTCTCCTAATCACAATAATTAAAAATTCTTCAAATTAAAATCTCTGTACCAATGCCAACAAGTAAAACTGGCAGAGAAAAAATATTTGGCCAAAATCTAAATTTGTCCAGCTAAATTTGTCCAGCATCTCTATCATTTATATCAGATCTTAAATGTGGCCAAAATATAAGCACTGGAGCTCTACAAAGGCAAAAATGTTTCATTGCATACAAAATGCAAAACTCTCACTTGTCTGCAACTCCTTTAAAGCAGCTGTGACTTTTCTCAGGCTTGCAAGCTGCAGTTATCATGCTGGCTGCTCAGATCACCTCAAACTGTGAGATGGGCAGCAAATACATTTAATAATAAAAAAATAAATAAAAAATATCTAAGGTAAATGCATTTGGTTGCAACAAGCCATGGCTTCTTTTTACCATTTACCAAACAAGGGATAAGCATCATATTCACACATGACATTAACGGAAGGGCAAGCAAGTTACATCATGGCTTCAACTTCTGCACATGCAATGGTTTCTGAAAAGTAGGTGCTTCAGCAGCTGTTGCTGAAATTCCTTCTTCCACACTTTAAAAAAATGAAGAAGTCCTTTTCTCCTTTGAAATTTGTCATCTTGCTGATTCTTCCTGATTCTGGCTATACATCATATTTTATTTTATTTTAATCTCACCTTGATTTTTATAACTAACTCAAGGCAGTGAATATACATAATACTCCTCCTTCCTCCTATTTTCCCCACAACAACCCTGTGAGGTGAGTTGGGATGAGAGTGAGTGACTGGCCCCAAAGTCACTCAGCTGGCTTTTATGCCTATGCAGAACTAGAACTCACATCTCCTGGTTTCTAGACTGGTACCTTAATCATTATACCAAACTAACCCTTCATATGTTAACTGTGAGAAATTTTATTTGAAACTGAAGCTATTCATGGCAGAGTTGAGGATTTCCTTAAAAGAGGTTTCTGTGAGCTCAAAGCAAAATCAACAACCAAGACACCAATACACTTTTCTGATTTGTTATATGATTTCCAATTGCATGTGCTTCTCAGCAATGCTGTATGCTGCCAGCTACTTTGATTGATTTACGAAACAAGAAGTATAGTTGGGCATTTATTGGGCATACTGCACAATAAACGCCACTTTTGTAGCGTATCTATGAGCTACAGTATTTTTCTCTTCGCATGTCTCCTTCCAAAATAAGCCAGTTTTCAAGAACACAGTGTGTGTCAAAATAAGAGAATAGTCATTTGTGCACATTGTATTCAAACAAAAGCCGCTTTGAGAAAAGGAAAAAGAAAAGGCATAGAATAACTCATTTTGGGAAGGTCAAAGACATCACAAGCTTGTTGAATAACTCCTCTTGCTATTTCATAGAAGAAAAACCTGGCAGCAATCAGGTGAGCCCTTTCTTCCCTTTATCTTTTCTTTCCCTCCAGGACTTGCTGAGTTAGCTGGTCTCTGCCTATTCTCCACTTATTACAAGAAAAGCCTTCCAGATCTGGAGGCGGGTATGTCAGAAGGAGATGCTGCGTATCTCATGTGTTGAGAGAGAAGAGGAATAGTTAACTTTTGCCAGTAAAAGTTGCAGGTGAGACCTGAACATAGCAAAAGATTCCCAGTATACATTCAGCTTGCTAAGGGATGAGACCAGAGCAAGCAGCAGAGGCACATAAAGAAACAAGAGCTGGGACAGAAGTACAGATAACCCCCAAATGAGCAGACAAGCAGAGCCTGGCACCCATGCCAACTTCTACAGAAGTACCAAAAGCCAGCCAAGAGTTTCTATACCCAATTTTTCCCTCTCTTAGCCAGAAATTGAGAGATGCCAACATCCCAATAATAGTTCAGGCCGGAGGCAACCAACACCTAGCCAAAAAAGCCTAGAGAATGCGGGCTGGCAGCAAAATTGAAGCAATTGTAACTTAGGCAGAGGAGAAAAGGACTTTTAGTTTCTCTGCTCTTTGCATCAAGAAAAGCTGTCAGCAATACAGTGATAGAAAAAGTGAGATAGAAAAGGCAAATAGAAGTTTATATAAGTTATACATAAATGTTATACATACAGACATAGTAAAAAAAAATCATAGAATAAGATATTCCCAGCCACTGGGTTGGGAGATTTTGTGAGCCTGTTTGGATTGTTGTTTAAATAGTCTCTAAAGTGATATATTTTTCTTTTTTAAAAAATCACTCATACAAACATGTTGTGGGGGTTGCTATTTGTAGCTTTTAATAGTATATGCCGCCTTGAATAAATGGTAAGTAAGCAGCTGTATACATTGAGTATGCTGTAAAATTAAAATTATTTAGAAATGTATAGAAGCATAAATCTATAGAAAATCCACAGAGCAAGATGTTTAGAGATAAACAGATAAGGTTTAGAAAATACAATAGATAGATGTCTTCAATTTTTTAAATTAAATCTTAAATCTTTCCCAGCAAGAAAGGAAAGTCAAAACCTTTTACTTCTTGGTTATGGTCTCTACCATTTACCCAAAGGAGCCTTTCACAGTTTTATAAGAAGGGTATTTTTAAGCAAATAAAAGATTCTTTCCCCTCCTAAAATTAATTGGAAAAAATATGTTTAAGATATTCAGTTCAAGCACTTGAGGCATATAGGATCAGTTCATAGGAAATCTTATATTAAGCAAACTTTGATCGGTACACAGCAGTCCTCGCTTACTGACCACTTGTTCAATGACTATTTGAAGTTACGACAGAACTGAACAAGTAGTGCTTACAATCAGTCCTTGAAGTTCCAGATATGCATGTTATGAATATTTGCAGACAACTTCCATCTGAAGAAAGGCAGATCTACCATGAGCGGACAGTTCAAGTTCACAAAATGGCTGTCACGACAGGTAGCTTCTCACAACCACAGTTGTAAAACATGTTTTCTAGCACCTGTTTTAGCTTATTATACTCTTTCTGTTCACCTTAAATTTATCTTTATTTCTTCATAAATGAATAGGCATACTTCTAAACAAATCACTGGATTGCAGCACTTTAATAATGTTGTCTAATAAGGCCTCTGGGGCCCATAGGGCACCCTGAGGCATTGTTTTAAATAAAGGTGCAGCTAAACATTGGCATTTTGGTTTGAATATGCCATACTGTATTCTCATTCAATTTAAAAAAAAAAAATCAGGCACAATGGTTCTCACACACAAGACTGCTATCAATACTTTTAACTTAATTAAAGGTTCTCAAAATCACAATAAAAACCCAACAGATATAACATAATGAACAAAACAAATAAAAGCAATTTATTAAGAAACCAGAATTCACAATATGGGGAAATATAAAGGCTTTGCATTAAATGAATAGCTGGAATAATTTAATAATAATAATTTAATTAGGTGAGGACACAATTGACACAACAGTCACTGGTTTAGAATCTAAAACCACACCTTACCTAAGATAAAACTGATGGAATTTTCTTCTTCAGTACTGCTTGCCCATCAGAAGGAGAGCCCTGATGGTTTATCTAGCTCTTTTAAGCTAGACATCAAATATCTAAAAGTGCTATGTTGAAGTACTTTCAAACAATGACAGTCAGCCGTTAATATAAATAATGCTTTTACCAGTCTATTAAATAGGAATGAATATATTTTCCATCCTTACAAGGCTATTGAATATTTTCAAACTTATATTTGGCTTTGCCACTTTACAGTTCCATTCAAGATATAAAGCATTGTACCTTATAATTCTGGTGAGACTCAAAGTTGGAAAGGGGTGTATTACATGCAGTTGAGAAGGGCATAACTTTAACTCCTCGGTATACCAATCCTTTGTCATACAGCTGTTTGAAAACCCACCTACAAAAACAACATAATTGAAGAATTCAAAAATAAAGATTTGACAGCTTAAAAGAAATAATAAAGTACAGAAGGCAAACTCATAATTTCTTCCAAGAAAAAGTTTCTTTCTCAACAGATTTAATGTGAAGATTTTCTTTAAAAACTGCATCTTTCAGATCAGTATTTATATGGTATCTTCGGTGCCATATCTTCCAGGCCCCAGAAAGAACAATCATAATATTGGGCATGTAAGAGCCAAGATAGTGTAGTAGAGAAGGCATTGGACTAGAAGTGAGGAAATAACGGGTTCAGGTAGATCCAGGTGAGCCATGGAAACTCTCTAGATTACTTTGGATCAGGCCATCCTCTCAGCCCAAATGATTTCACAAGATTCTTATGGGGAAAAGTTGAGGGGAAGGTGTGTTATTGTATGCTACGTGGAATTTCTGAAGAAAAAGTAGTATATAAATCTAACACAGGTTTAATAATTTTGAAATATCATCTTAAATGAAAGTATGAGTACTATGAACAAGATGTCACAGCAACATTTCTCATCTTACAATGACATGATTGCTGCTATAGTCAGGAAGGACTTTGTTTTTAGGTTGGTTGTTATCTTAAGAAAAAGTGCCATTGTTTTTTCAACCGTAAAAGTTTTTCCTCATTCTTCCAAGCTAATTCTACAGCCTTGGGTGGAAGTGTTCTCAAGTCCATGCCTATTTCAATTTTCTTCATAGCTCACCATGAGTCCTATCACATTCCTTTGCAGAATTGGTGCTTTGCCATCCATATCTCAATTTTCATTTCACCCTTATAATTTGTTTTCTGATACCTTTTCTTCTTTTGGCTTGTTCTTCTTAAGTAGAAAAGCATATTCCCACCTGCCCTCTGTAACCATCCTAGAATGAATTAATGGTAAAGATAACCTGGCCAAATTTAAGGGAGCAGAGCACATTGTTAAGAGGCTCCCAGTTTAAAACTATGTTAGGTAAGCCAGAAACATGGCTTTTATTGCTGGCACACATAAAAATGACAAAAGAATCTGCATAAACCACTTTTAATAAGTGTTAGATTAAATATTTCTTTACATTTATTGTTCAGATTTTATTTAATAAACAGAGCTGATAATGATGATGACTGCCAACCACAGAAAGGTAATTCAACTATTTCTTCTCCTGGTGCAATGCTCCCAAAAATAGAGATCCTCCAAAATCAAATTGTGCTTTCTTTGGGATTTTTTTCCCCCTTAGGACCATAGCTGCAGAAATTAAATTCCCTTTCCATGCCTGTTGTAATCCAGATAATGATAAGCCTCCTACTGTTTAACGCTATTTGCATTTAAAATGCTGCCCCATAAAAGCACACTTAGCTATTTTATATTTTGTTAATCACACTCTGCAGCAGTAAATTACCATTCCAAAACAATATAATCAACATAGTCCAATATACATTTATGAAATATGAAGGTGATTTTATGCCCCTTTTCCAAAGGATAAATGGCTACTTCAGTGAAAATAAAGGCATAATATAATAGGACACTCACAGACTGAAAAGTGGGAAGCTGCTATGCTAAATTTAAATCAACTAGTCCCTCTTGTGGAATTTTCTCCAAGTACAAGAATATGAAATTCCACACCAACTTTTTCAACTATTTTAACATTTGAACTCACTTGTAATATACAGTATATACTTATAACAATACCAGAATAAAGTCATATTTGCAAAAACTAGATGGGTTTTGCCTAACTCTGACAAAGACAGAGATATGAGAGCCAATTTAAGCACCAGAAATTAGGAAACTGTGACCTCTAGTCCCATCTTAGGCCCAAGACAGCTTGGTGACTTGGGCCAAACACTGTTCTAGGAGTGAAGCAAGGGCAAACCATTTCCAGTATCTTGATAAAAAGGGACTTGGCCAGGCAGGCAGTAGGAATCCACACAGACTCAAAGGGACGGACACAGACGGACACACACACACACACAAGATATTTGTGCCTATCCCTACAGTTTTCTTGGCAGCATTTTTGGAGGTTTGCCATTTCCTTCTTATTTGTTTCAATTTACAAGTAATTTGTTTGTTCATATATTAAATTTCTTAACCGGCCATCTCCCTCACAGAAAGGCTCTGGGAGGTGTACAATTTAATCAATACAATAAAACATTGAAAACTGAATAATTTAAGATTAAAAATTTAAAAGGGCAAAACAACATTATAAAATTGCAAGATGGAGAGAACCAAGATGAGGAGAGAGTTGTTAATAAAGGCAGGGAGAAGGACTCATGGGGCCAAAGAGCCCTATGGCTGTGTGGGCCCCTGTGTCCCCCAGGCAAGGCTACACAGCCAGATTTTGACCCCTTTACGGAAAGCTAAGAGATTGGGGCCTTTCCTCATATCTGAGGGCAACTTGTTCTACAAAGCAGGAACAGCAGCAAAAAAGGTTCTCTTCCTTGACCTGCCAGTCTGAATTCTCTGACTGACGGGGTCTGAAGCATGCCTTCCCTGCCTGAACCAGTGGGTCGGACTGATGTAATGGGACAAAGCCGGTTCGATAGGTAACCTGGCCCTATGCCACATAGGGCTTTATAGGTAATGACCAACACTTTGAATTGGACTCAGAAGCAAACCTAGTGCAGTTTGTGAAGCTGAGGTTTTATATGTGTCCTTCTTTGCTTCTAATTTCTAGTTCTTAGTTAACTACAGCAATTGAGACTGGAATTTCCAACACTAAGCAATATGATCATAAAACATAGCATGTGATTGTGTTGCTTCGTGACAGCCGTTCCAGCTCCCCTGGTTATTGTTGTTAAGCAGATCACCACAAGTCACTAATGAGGATATTATGTGGTTACTATTTGGCTTCCCTATTGACCTTGCTTGTAGGAAGCTGGCAAAGAAGGATGCAAATGGCAAACATGTGACCATGGTATGCTGCAACATCAGCTGAGCCCCAGATCCTGGAAGCAAACTAGCAGCCAATGTAGCTTGTATAACGATGGTATTACTCTAGGGGCCCTCCAAAACTGTTCACACCGCTGCTTTCTGTATGAATTGTAGCTTGTAAATACTCTTCAAGGGTAGCCCCATGTAGAATACATTACAATAATACAAACAAGAGATAACTAGGGCATGAGTGAATGAGCGCAGGGCCTCATGATCCAGGAAAGGGCACAAGCGGCACACAACACAAAGTTGTGCAAAGGCTCTCTAACACAACAACAACAACAATAATAAAGTTGGAAGGGATCTTGGAGGTCATCTAGTCCAACCCCCTGCTTAGACAGGAAACCCTATACCATTTCAGACAAATGGCTGTCCAGTCTCTTCTTAAAAACTTCCAGTGTTGGAGCATTCACAGCTTCTGGAGGCAGATTGTTCCACTGATTAATTGTTCTAACTGTCAGAAAATTTCTCCTTAGTTCTAGGTTGCTTCTCTCTTTGGTTAGTTTCCATCCGTTGCTTCTTGTCCTGCCTTCAGGTGCTTTGGAGAATAGCTTGACTCCCTCTTCTTTGTGGCAGCCCCTGAGTTATTGGAACATTGCTATCATGTCACCCCTCGTCTTTCTCTTCATTAAACTAGACATACCCAATTCTAGCAACTATAACTGCCACGTGCTCTTTGAACAGGAATCATACGGAAAAATAACCCCTCCTTTCTCTATTACCCAATTATCTGAATTCACAGGACTGCTTCCGCTAATTGTACTTCCCCTTAAAGGAGAAGCCATCAAGCAACCTGTCCCAGAACATGGCTGATGGAGGAATTTGGCTTTAAAAGGCACATAAATACTGCATAAAGAGTTCAAGAGGTTAAAGAATACTTACCAGACAGACTCCATGAATTCTGGATAAAGAGTTTTATAATCATTGTCAAAATCAATCCACCGCCCAAGTCTTGTAACACTGATCTGAAAAGACATTAAATACAACACACATCACAGCTCAACATAGCATGGACATAGCATGTATGCGTAATTACTTTTTGTTTGTTTGTTTCTGTTAAAGAAAAGGGAGACCCAATTTTCTGTGGTGGTAAAACGAAAATATTTTCAGGAACAACTTTGTTTTGAAATGTTAAAAAACAAATTCCACAAGGTATGCAGAGTTTGCTGAATCATGCTATATTGCAGCATAATTCTTGAGAGAGGAACAGAATGGTGCCCAATGCTCTTGTCCTGCTGAAACTATTACAAAAAGCATTCTGATGCCATAATAATTAATACCCAACAATCAGAACTCAATGAAACTGAACATGGATTTTTAACAACTGGAAAATTCTATGCAACCAGAGGTTTTTGGTTTCTCTCTCTCTCTCTCTCTCTCCCTCCCTCCCTCCCTCCCTCCGTGTGTGTGTGTGTGTGTGTGTGTGTGTGTGGTGTGTGCCTGCAGATGTGCCAGCAGGCATGCCTGCACAGTTTAAAATTTAGCAGCTTATGGTTACCTTTTTAAAGCAGGGAGGACTACAAAAATAATCAGTCTCCTATTCAACATTAATAATCCAATTTAAGCTATGCTTTTTGAATCAGCTAATCAACATCTAAACTAGGATAAAGAATAGAAAAAAACCTGCAATCTTCTTACTTACTCTCCATTCTTGGGAATACCTCATCACAATTCCTCGACAGTTGCGATTATATTCTGCGATCCCCATTTTTGCAACATCTTCTGGTCCTTTGATGCCTAGTGCTTTGTCAATTTCATACTCCTAAAGAAATGAAAAGCATGATTTCTTGAATGAAAGACAGAATAATCAGATAGACAGACACAGACAGAATTAATATAGATAGGGATGGATGGACAGACAGATGTCAGAGAGACAGTAAAACCTGCTAAGTATAAACAAAATATTTTTACCATTTAAAAAAAAAAGGCTGCAAGCACACAGGTCATCTAGCACAGTGGTTCTTAACCTTTTTGAACGAATCGCCCCCTTGAGCCAATGAGGAAGTTGTCATCGCCCCCCTCCCCCAACATAACCTCTCAATCACAACATAGGAAATAATTCTTCAATTTATGCAAACACTTTTTTTGTTTTCTTTAAAATTGTCATTAGGACATATCGATGCAAATAATTTATTTCCAGTCTTTTTCCCATATCTCAACTGTGTGAAAAATTTTGGTGCCACCCGTCACTTTATTCCCAAACTTCGTGAATCATGTATTTCATTATTATCTTATTTATTCAAGACACTTAAATGTAATGACCACTAAAAACAAAATTTAATTGCAAGAAAGTGAAATGCCCGAAAAGAAAAACTAAGAATTTCAAGACGAAAACTCTGAAACTAAATTAAGATTCGAGGAAAGTATATATAGTCACGCACACTGTAAAAAGGATTAAAAAGACACAAAGAAAATATGTCACAGGGGACAGCCACTCAGCATGCGATGTTTCGAAAGAAGCGCTCCCCCCTCCATCACTGCCCATTCTGGCCAATGGCGCGCCACTGTATGGGTAGAGGCTGCTGCGCAACGCGCATGAAGATAAGTGATGCGTATTCACATATGTACGGCGTTCTATACTGAAGCTAGCTGGAGGAACATTTGAAAACACAATTCAATCCACTAATAGTGAGCGATCTGATGTTTTTGTATGACAGATATACAGCGATTCACTGTACGAAAAAGTCTCAAAAGTGTCCCCAAAACTTCTCGCTCCATCGCCCCCATATCGCCCCCTTTTCGTTCCTTCGCCCCCGCATCGCCCCTTTTCGTTCCATCGCCCCCCTGAAAAATGAAATCGCCCCCTGGGGGGCAATATCGCCCAGGTTAAGAACCACTGATCTAGCACATAGCTTTTATAAAAGACTAAGCTAAGTTCAGAATGCCTAGCAGTTTGACAAAGCTGAAATAACTACAAAATCAATAACATTTTATTTTTCAATCCAAAGACCTTTAAGAGTGATCTTTGCACTGTAGTAACAAACATATTGTAACAATGTCCTGCAATGGGTTTTCATGTTTATGGTTTCTAGATCATTAAATTATTATTAAATTAAATTATTAAATTTTACACTTCATTAACAAAGATATTTATATTGCTTCAATCTGATTTTTAAAGTTGCCTCTAGTCAACAATATATAAAATGCGAAAACAGTATATTAATTGTAATATTAATAAACTCAACCTAGTATTATAAATATGATACATCAACCCACACTACAACATTCAACATGCAGTATCTTATTCCGCAGTCATTCCACTAATCTTCAGAGGCCTTCCAGAATAGCCAGGTATTCACAGGGTTTCAAAATGAGAGAAGAGACCAAATTCTTCTACAAAGGGAGCTCGCTTTTGGGTACTCTCTGATCAGATATCCTTTATGCATTAGGTGGGCAGATTCTATCTGAAATAAGCAGACTTAAGCAGAGTACAAATCATGGGTGGATCGGATTCCCATTCCTTCACCTGAACGTTCCCTAAATTCCTTACAGATGCCCCTAAATGTAAGCAGAAAGTTGGTAAAGTATCAGGAACAGATAGAAAGGGCTGGGCACAGTGGGTAGGAGAGTAATGTAAAAGAATATTAAAAGTCATAAAAACAGTGAAAATGTTACCCAGTCCGGTAACGAAATGTCTGCAAGCAAACAACCAAGCTCAGAGAACACCAAGAACTCCACAAGATCATAAAAGCCCTATTATGAAGCAGTGGATGTAGCTGATCCTTCCGAAGTTATTTTTGAGACACAAATTGAAGCACTAATTGTAAACAAATTTAAAAGTAGTCCTTTAAAAGATTTTATTTTTTCCAACCTACAAAATTATTATCAGAATGAGGAATCAAACTGGCTCCAGTATATAGGATTGCCTTTGCTATTTTTATAGAGACTGAACTGACACCAAGGCAAGTAAGTCAGCCTTTCTGTGATGAAAACAAGTCAGATCAATGATCTCTATCAGTGTAGTTACAAAGCTTGAATCATATGACAATGGATAACCAAAAGAATAATATAGAGAAACAAAGATGTTAAACATACCACAGGCAAACCATGGCAATCCCAGCCAAATCTTCTGTCAACGTGAAACCCACTCTGATGAGCAAATCTAGTTACTATGTCTTTAATGGTTCCTGCAAGTATGTGGCCATAATGTGGAAGCCCTGTGGCAAATGGTGGACCATCATAGAAGGTAAACCTAAGAAGCAAAAAAAAAAAAAAAAAATACATAGCACATATTTAGAAGCAGACATCTTTCACAGTTTAATCAGCTTTTTGATTATTTCAAAGAAGTTTTTAGGTTTCTAACTTGAGAGCCAAAAATAAATATTTGAGTTGTTGTATCACACAAATTCAGATATTAAGCTTCAAAAGAAAATATCTATGAATAAGGATATTAGCTGTGGTCTGTTTATAAAAGTTATGGAAATCTAGGAATGTACTGTCTTACCTAGGTCTATTTTTGGACTGTTTGAGACATTCTTGAAAGCAATTAAGTGTGTTCCAAAGCTGCAGTATTTTCTCTTCTTCCTCTGGAAAGTTTATGTTCTCTGGGACTTGCTGAATCATCCTCTTCCTACCCAAAACAAAGCAATGTTTAAAAAGTTAAAATATCTCCAATTGCTGCATATCATCAAGTAAATTTACAATAATTCAGAAATATATTTCAAACTGCTGCATCACAGAACATGTCTAATCAGAGTTAAGTCCTACTGTATATGGAATTAATTACTGATTATTCATTCTTTCTGATTATCTTTCTCCTTTAATGTTTAGGACTGCAATTCCCAAAGTGGGCAAAATGAGCTAACATACAGCTAGCACAGTGGTGGCGAACCTATGGCACGGGTGCCAGAGGCGGCACTCAGAGCCCTCTCTGTGGGCACGCGTGCCGTCACCCCAGTCCTAGGCCTTCAGCTGGGTTTTATAAAACCTTTTCGCTTTAGGCCTCCACCGCCATGTGCAAAAAAAAAAAAAATGTTCAGTCAATTTCAACTTCTCGCGAAAAAAAAAGATCTTGCAAAGTTGGAATTGATTGATTGAACTTTTTAGTCCCACCCTGTCTGCCGTTACCACCGCAGCCATGCCCACCCAATTGGCCACACCCAGCCAATGGGCCACACCCACCCGGCACTCGACAATGCATAAGTGGGTTTTGGGTTGCAGTTTGGGCACTCAGTCTCTAAAAGGTTCGCCATCACTGAGCTAGCAGGTAATAGCGTTCTGGTTAAATATTATAAGCAAAAAACCTGGAGTACAGTACTTAAAACAACAATGCTGAATCTGTTACAAGGACTCTGCTGGCAATCTATCTGCATGTACTGTAATACAAAGCCAGCATTATTCATTGTAAATATGCACCATTTCATTCAAAATCAGTACTTGTTATGAATAAACAAGTGTATTGATAAATGCTGCATAATCACTCCAACTTGGCTTTTCTAGTGAGAAGGAACACACCTACAAGCAACAATCTGCCAATCTAATGATTCTATGCGCCTCTAGAGCTCCATCCACATGTGTTGCTAAGACGCTGATATGATTTGTCACCATATAACACCAACATTCCGATAATAACATATAAGGCCAAATAAAACTAGCCATAGGTTTCCCCCACGACTGCTCAAGTTGTTCACCAGCTTTCTAGCATGACAGCACATACTGAAAATTAGCTAGGTCCACCCACTTCTACATCATGGCCTCCCAATAACAAGAACATGTCCAGGCATCAGCTGCATGCTTCAATACTAAATAAAATCAGAAAATCTTAAGCACTTTTTTTTAATTGTTTCATGCAAACTAGAATTCCAGGCCTGTCACTTTCAAACTTGCCAGAAATTGGTAGCAAAAGTCAAAGGCTGACTTCATATACCCACTTCTTAGAAAACAAATAAGCCAGGTGTTTAAGTTGAATGCCAAACACATCACAAACGAGCAATGGAAATTTCCTGTTTTATTGCACATTTGCAATGACTTTAACACTACACCCAAAGCAAACATGATATTCTTCCCACAGCATCCCTTCATTATAGTTTTAGATCTACTGGTTTGGTCTCAAATATCCCCATGTTGCTTACTGAAAGGATGTTTTTCCCTTCCTGAAAAAATAGCACAAAAAAAAAACCAAACACACACAGGCACAGCTCTAAGTGATTCACTGTTCTTGCTGCAGTAAAGAACTGCACCTGTAACAGGAAAGCAATGTAACAATGACCGGGCTATGGAGGCTGCTAAAATATCAAACTCCATGCATATGCCAGAGTATTTATTTTTGGCCCATTTCTACCAACTGAAACACTGTACTGAGTCAACAGTATTCAGTAACCACAGGGCACATTTTAAATATATTAATCTAATCTAATCTAATACAATACAATAAGTATTTAGTACTTTAGTGGAACATTTGACATTTTGTGTGTAGGTGTGGATGAGTGTGGGTGTTCCTGGGTGTGGGGTGTACCCATTAACCCCTTGCACCACTTTTCCCGCAATCTAATGTGTCAGAATTTAATTCCCATAATTTCCAATCGGCACGATTAAAGAATTTAGGAGTTGATATAGCAGAAGGTCACTACTGTACTGTATTGTAGTCTCAATAACGAATGAAATTTCAGCTTTCCTTCAACTGCATGAAGAGAGTGTTCGAATTTTCCTAGAAACTCGGCCAGCGCCCCGTAGCACAACTGCTCATCAGCAGTTTTCAATCTACCTTGCGCGACAAGGGGCTTCTTAACAGACGGCACAGATGAAGAAAAAGACTGCCGCCGCCGCCCCCTTCCCCGCCCACGCCCCCTCTCCCTGTCTGCTTCCCCAAATGCTCCTCCAGTAGAGACACCAATCGCCTCACCTGCCTCTAGGCCCAGCAGCAGCTGCAGCCCACGACCGGCTAGAAATGATGCAACCCAAGCGCAAGAGAAAGCATGACAGGAAGTCGAAAAAGGAATCCACGCCTATCCCCTCGCGGCTGATCCAATCTCTCCGATCATAGGCTGCAAAGAAGGCGGCCCTGGATTGGGTAGGACGAGTCTCCCCAGCAACTGTAACTCTTAGCCAAGGGGACCGGACGTCAAGCGGAGGCGCACGGCTCAAAGGCGGCGGCTCCTCCTTCCATTTTGCTCGCCCAGGAAAACCAGTTCGCGCTGAAGAGGAAGCGGCAGAGCCGCGTTAAAAGCGGCGAGCAACGCGGCAGGTGGAACGTGGAGACATCCGGAGCGTTCTTTGCTGAAAGGGGGGCAGGGGGAGGGGGGAGGGAGGAATAAGAGGTCTCGGTCACATCATTTCACCATCCTGATTACCAGTGATCCAGTGATAAGTCTTAAATTCTGTGATTTATCCCCAAATACAGTTGGTTTAGTGACCGTCTGAACTTACAACGGCATTGAAAAAGGTGACTTATGACCATTTTTCACACTTGCAACCGTTGCAGCATCCCTGCGGTCACGTTATCAAAGTTCAGATATTTGGCAACTGACTCATATTTATGATGGTTGGAGTGTCCTAGGTCATGTGATTCCCCTTTTGTGACCTAACAAGCAAAGTCAGTGGGGAAACCAGATTTATTTAATCGTGTTACTAACTTAACTGAAGTGATTCACTTAACAAATGTCTCACTTAGCAACAGAAATGTTGGGCTTGTTTGTGGTCGTAAGTCAAGGACTACCTGTATAAAGTGCCCATTTTCTGGATTGGTATTTAGAGAAGTGAATGTTATTCCAATTTCCACAATAAACATAAGCTGGTAAAAGAAAATAACACTAAGGGGGACTTTGCCATATGGAAGTGATTGTACAGGGAGGCTGTATTTTCCTTTGTACCAATTTTCAATACATTTAGCTATTCAAAAAAACATTTTGTTTCAACCACCATCAGATGAAATGAAAAGAACACAATTTTTGTCTTTCCTTCAGTGTGATTACTTGGGTAAAGAAGTTCATTGCATCACACATTTGTCTAGGGTTCTTAACTGTAGTTTGTTTCAATTGACCCAGTATTAGGCTAGCATACTATCTTGAATCATCAAGTAGCCAAACAAGCTTCTCTTGCACAAGACACAGACAAAAATGTGGTTCAGCTGCTTTATGATTCAGTGTTTCTCTTACTTAGTGCCAGTGTTTACTTCTAACTATAAAAGCTCATATTTGTTTTTGTCCTTTTTTTAAAGTACTGTACTGAGGTCTAGGAAAAAATAATCTCTCCTGGAATATAACACTTATTTGACTCAGAATGTTAACAATATTGTAGAGAATTTATAATATCAGCATCAAGTACTATAGGAACCTTGTCAAAAAATAAATCTAGCTTTCTTATTTTTATAATTCATCTGACACTCTTTAAACCATGCTTTTGCTGGATACATTTGCTACTTTTCCTGATTTCTTTATATCAATCTCATTTTCTATTTGCTGGAACAAGCAGTCTATGACTTATGTTGGTATTTAGTTTTGTTCTAAAATAAACTTCAGAGGTTATATCTCTCTCCCTGCATTACACCTGTGCTGATTGTTGTAAAATTTCTTTTATCAGAATTAGGTGACTTATTGAAAGATTTAAAAGTAAATTGTGCATTACTGAATGTGTGTCTATTATCACCATTAGAACATTTTTCTGTGTGCTTGCACATACATGGAACTACCAGTAGAGGGTGTATTCTGAAGAGTTGCTATGTGCTACTGTCACTCAGAGTATTAACATTTTATATTATTTGCCTGCCATAAACTTATTTATCTCAGCACTTCCTGATCTTCTCCATTCGTCATTTCAGGACAAAGAAATCTTGAAATCATAGAATTATTTCCATTTGCAATATTTTCAAAATATTTAGCTGTTCTAAAAATATTTTTGTTTCAAATGCAATCATCACAATTCAAACACAATGAGGTAAAAAAGACATCATTTTTATTTTAAAAATTGTCTTTTCTTCAAGGAATGGGGAAAGGATGATTAACAGAAATGGGCATGATTAACATTGTAATGGTGATGTGGAGC
>JALGBA010003598.1:0-31689 GCA_023970755.1 Azemiops feae
GAAGAATCAGCTCAATAAAATCATGGATAGGCTTAAAAGACGGGGGGGAATGAATGAAGAAGAGCTGAGGGCCATACGGCCTAGGGACTCGGCAATGGCGAGATTCTACGGCTTGCCAAAAATACACAAAGAGGGGATCCCTTTAAGACCCATTGTGGCGTTTAGGGGTACACCAATGTTTGGCCTGGCTAGATGGCTAAGTCAGCGGCTACAGCATCTAGTAGAGGATGGTACAACCACGGTAAAATCGTCGCAGGAGTTCCTTCAGAGACTCAAAGCAGTGAGAATACAAGATGATGAGACCATGATTTCATTTGATGTGACGTCGTTGTTCACATCTATCCCACAAGAGCTGGCTGTTTCAACTATAAAAGATCTATTACAGCTAAAGGGATTGCAAAGTCATGGTTCCCTTAAGATGGAAGACGTCATCAAACTGCTGCAGTTGTGTCTGAGAACACATTTCACGTTCCAGGACACGATGTATGAACAAATCAAGGGCACGCCGATGGGGCCTCCCATCTCGGGTGTTATCGCTGAGGCGGTCCTACAGTGCCTGGAGGCTAAGGCAATGGCCGTTTACCACCCAGAATTTTGGGCCAGATATGTGGACGATACGTTCGCTATCGTTAAACGGACTGAAAAAGCTGCCTTTATGGAAAGATTGAATGCGGTGTTCCCGGACATACAATTCACAGCGGAGGAGGAAGCCAACGGTAGTTTGGCCTTTCTGGACGTATTAGTCACGCGCCAAGCCAACGGCACCCTCCACACAACTGTATATAGGAAAGCGACCCATACCGACAGGATGCTGCATTACACGAGCAACCACCCGGCAGCCCACAAGATCGCATGCATTCGGACGTTATTTGCACGTATAGATACGCATTGCAGTACCAAAAAGGCCAAGCAAGTGGAACGTGCCCATCTCCACCAGGTATGCAGGTGGAACGGCTACCCGGCCAGTTTTGTCCAAAGATATAGTAAGCGCCAGGAACCCCGTAGAGCACCAGAGGACCTAGAGACAATATCCTGGACAACGATACCTTACGTCCAGGGGGTGTCAGAGGCAACGGCTCGCATATTAGCGCCGCATAACATCAGGGTGGCCCACCGACCCAACCAAACACTCCGTATGAAAACGATGCGCCCGAAGGAACCACTGCCAGAGGAGGAAAAATCATCGGTGGTCTATAGGGTGCACTGCAAGGATTGCCAGTGTAATTACACGGGAGAGACGGCCAAACGGATAAAAACCAGGGTACATGAACACAAATTGGCCGTCAAAAGGCAGGAGCAGTATTCCCAAATATGGACGCATATGGTGAATAATGGACACTCATTTGACTTCATGGGGGCAAAAAGCCATCGCCCAGGATGCCTCCAAAGGAGGGCGCCTACTGAAGGAGGCCTGGTTCTCAGATGCGGGCTCGATTAATCGACACGTAGAATTGCCCCCGGCATATCAGACATTAAAAGCATATCTGGACGTGCGGCCCGGAATGGCCAATGGGGGGGCAGTGAGGATGCCAGACCTAGCCGCGCGACCCAAAACGCGTGTGGGGGTGGGGGTGGAAGGCGCATCAGGTGCGATGACACCAGGAAGGATAAGATCGGTAAGGAAGGGAGAGGGTGGAACTGAGGGCGAGGCAGCAGGTGGCTCAGCTGAGCTTAGGCAGATGAGGCAGAAGGATAGGATGCGGCTGTGCATGCGCACACCCAGGCATGCAGAAAGATTGGAAGGAATAGGACCCAGGGGGATAGATAATGGAAGGCAGGTACAGCGGATGGTTCAAAGGGATAAGAAGGAGGGGGGGAAGGTGAGGCAGTTGGCTAACGCACCAACGGCAGCAACATTAGGAAGGATAGGATCTGCAAGGATGAGAGGAGGTGAATTCAGGAGTGAGCCGGCAGATAGCCCAGCTGATCATAGGCAGACGAGGCAGAGGGACGGAATACGGCTGTGCGCACGGACATCCAAGCGCGGAAGGAAATCGGAGGAAATAGCACTAATAGGGATAGATAGTGGAAGACAGGAACAAAGGGCAGACAAACGGGATGGAAAGGAGGGGAGCGGCAATGGGAAGGCATCTAAGACACCGGATCTGGGTGTAAGGCCCAGAACGAGTACGGGGGAGCAGTTGGAAAGCAAGCCAACGGCGGCAACGCCAGGAAGGAGGGGATTGACAAGGATGGGAGGGAGGAAGGTTGGAGAACTGGAGTGCAAAAAAAGAGGAGGCGGGACAATTAAGGCAATTACGGTCAGCCAGGACGGATGGCCCTATCACACGGTCAATGAGTAAGCAGTTAGGCTAGCAAGGTTTATAAAAGTAATCTCCACCCCAAAACTTCACTCTGAGGATGCTGGCAGGGGACCAGCGAAAGCTAAGTTGTTTTAATATTGTAAATAGTTGTTTTTATTGTTTTAAACTTTTTAACAATAAACAGCTGGTTTATATTTCTCCCGGAGATCGAGGACTGTGTTATTGAACAGATATGCCCGGGATTCGTATTTTTGCAGTTATCAAAGACATTTACGGAAGAGCAGTATTGCTCCAAGCCAGGAGGTGGGAGAACCTTGCCAAACGGGAGGCCGTTAATTACCGAAAATTGGCCTTCCTACATGATTGCATCCGCAATGACTTGCCACCCAAATCCTTGCGTAGGAGGCCGGTGGTGAACTCCATAGAAGCACAGATGGCAGTCCGGCAATTCCAGCGCCGGACTATACGTGCCTTAATTAATGACCATCACAGGCGCATTAATACTGGGTTGCCCAGGATTCAGAGGTGCCAGGAGCTCTGCCGATCCACACTGGCACAACAGCATTATGAGACCCTCAACCGGCACATATATGAAACCACACAGAGGGCACGCCAGCAAAAGACTGAAACGCTCCAGAGAAAGATGGAGACCCTAAAAAGAGCACATAATTACAACCACCATTCCGGACTGGTCCATAATGTGTCATCAAGAGGCCTCACTGATGAGGAAACCAGGCTACTACAATGGGATACGGGCCTTAATCTGATGGATGCCCAACCCATTGATTTCATCGCAGCCGTGGAACCTACAATACAAAACATGGTTACTAACGACGCAGAAAAAAACTCTATAAGGCAGCGGGTCACGGGGCTACTCATGAACCACAAACAACACCACGTCTTACCAGCAGGGGAGAGGAAGGCCCTAGAGGAGCTACGGAAGGACAAATCCATTGTGATCCTACCGGCAGATAAGGGCAGGGCCACGGTTGTCATGGACAGGGCCACATATAACAGCAAGGCCCAGTCACTACTAAACGACACCAGTGCATATAGAGTGACCAAGATAGACCCTACAACGTCCATGAAGAATCAGCTCAATAAAATCATGGATAGGCTTAAAAGACGGGGGGGAATGAATGAAGAAGAGCTGAGGGCCATACGGCCTAGGGACTCGGCAATGGCGAGATTCTACGGCTTGCCAAAAATACACAAAGAGGGGATCCCTTTAAGACCCATTGTGGCGTTTAGGGGTACACCAATGTTTGGCCTGGCTAGATGGCTAAGTCAGCGGCTACAGCATCTAGTAGAGGATTGTGGCGTTTAGGGGTACACCAATGTTTGGCCTGGCTAGATGGCTAAGTCAGCGGCTACAGCATCTAGTAGAGGATGGTACAACCACGGTAAAATCGTCGCAGGAGTTCCTACAGAGATTCAAAGCAGTGAGAATACAAGATGATGAGACCATGATTTCATTTGATGTGACGTCGTTGTTCACATCTATCCCACAAGAGCTGGCTGTTTCAACTATAAAAGATCTATTACAGCTAAAGGGATTGCAAAGTCATGGTTCCCTTAAGATGGAAGACGTCATCAAACTGCTGCCAGTTGTGTCTGAGAACACATTTCACGTTCCAGGACACGATGTATGAACAAATCAAGGGCACGCCGATGGGGTCTCCCATCTCGGGTGTTATCGCTGAGGCGGTCCTACAGTGCCTGGAGGCTAAGGCAATGGCCGTTTACCACCCAGAATTTTGGGCCAGATATGTGGACGATACGTTCGCTATCGTTAAACGGACTGAAAAAGCTGCCTTTATGGAAAGATTGAATGCGGTGTTCCCGGACATACAATTTACAGCGGAGGAGGAAGCCAACGGTAGTTTGGCCTTTCTGGACGTATTAGTCACGCGCCAAGCCAACGGCACCCTCCACACAACTGTATACAGGAAAGCGACCCATACCGACAGGATGCTGCATTACACGAGCAACCACCCGGCAGCCCACAAGAACGCATGCATTCGGACGTTATTTGCACGTATAGATACGCATTGCAGTACCAAAAAGGCCAAGCAAGTGGAACGTGCCCATCTCCACCAGGTATGCAGGTGGAACGGCTACCCGGCCAGTTTTGTCCAAAGATATAGTAAGCGCCAGGAACCCCGTAGAGCACCAGAGGACCTAGAGACAATATCCTGGACAACGATACCTTGCGTCCAGGGGGTGTCAGAGGCAACGGCTCGCATATTAGCGCCGCATAACATCAGGGTGGCCCACCGACCCAACCAAACACTCCGTATGAAAACGATGCGCCCTAAGGAACCACTGCCAGAGGAGGAAAAATCATCGGTGGTCTATAGGGTGCACTGCAAGGATTGCCAGTGTAATTACACGGGAGAGACGGCCAAACGGATAAAAACCAGGGTACATGAACACAAATTGGCCGTCAAAAGGCAGGAGCAGTATTCCCAAATATGGACGCATATGGTGAATAATGGACACTCATTTGACTTCATGGGGGCAAAAGCCATCGCCCAGGATGCCTCCAAAGGAGGGCGCCTCCTGAAGGAGGCCTGGTTCTCAGATGCGGGCTCGATTAATCGACACGTAGAGTTGCCCCCGGCATATCAGACATTAAAAGCATATCTGGACGTGCGGAGGCGCATCAGGTGCGATGACACCAGGAAGGATAAGATCGGTAAGGAAGGGAGAGGGTGGAACTGAGGGCGAGGCAGCAGGTGGCTCAGCTGAGCTTAGGCAGATGAGGCAGAAGGATAGGATGCGGCTGTGCATGCGCACACCCAGGCATGCAGAAAGATTGGAAGGAATAGAACCCAGGGGGATAGATAATGGAAGGCAGGTACAGCGGATGGTTCAAAGGGATAAGAAGGAGGGGGGGAAGGTGAGGCAGTTGGCTAACGCACCAACGGCAGCAACATTAGGAAGGATAGGATCTGCAAGGATGAGAGGAGGTGAATTCAGGAGTGAGCCGGCAGATAGCCCAGCTGATCGGAGGCAGACGAGGCAGAGGGACGGGATACAGCTGTGCGCACGCACATCCAAGCGCGGAAGGAAATCGGAGGAAATAGCACTAATAGGGATAGATAGTGGAAGACAGGAACAACGGGCAGACAAACGGGATGGAAAGGAGGGGAGCAGCGATGGGAAGGCATCTGAGGCGCCGGATCTGGGTGTGGGGCCCAGGGCGAGTGCAGGGGAGCAGCTGGAGGGCAGGCTAATGGCGGCAGCGCCAGGAAGGAGGGGATTGACAAGGATGGGAGGGAGGAAGGTTGGAGAACTGGAGTGCAAAAAAGAAGAGGCGGGACAATTAAGGCAATTACGGTCAGCCAGGACGGATGGCCCTATCACACGGTTGATGAGTAAGCAATTAGGCTAGCAAGGTTTATAAAAGTAATCTCCACCCCAAAACTTCACTCTAAGGACGCTGGCAGGGGACCAGCGAAAGCTAAGTTGTTTTAATATTGTAAATAGTTGTTTTTATTGTTTTAAACTTTTTAACAATAAACAGCTGGTTTATATTTCTCCCGGAGATCGAGGACTGTGTTATTGAATATATATATATATATATATATATATATGTATGTATTTTAATATCTCTCAACTATATTCTATTTTCTGTACTCTATCAACTATTTTTATAAATCATAGTTAAATGTTTCACCAATCTCTATCCAACTCCTAATTTTAGATTTTCCAATTTTCCATCTTGCCATTCCGGACCATAATCAAATCAATAATTTACATCAATATTAACTCAGATCAAAGTCTTGAACCTTAGAGATCTCAAGCATATTAGTTCAGTCAAAGTCTCTAAAAGCCATTTTTACCCATCCAATAAAATTTTAGCTCTCACTTTTAAACCTAATTCTAGCTTTCTTTTTGTGCCAAGCAGGTTTCCACAATAGGGCCTCTAATTCCTCCCATAGTATTTGACCATACACATTTTTCCACAATTAAATCCAGTCATAGTCTTCTTCTCTTTTCTCCAATGTTGTCTGCACTATGTAATCAGTCTTAATCAATATGGTGATTGTTCGTTGTTTGTTCATGTTGTCAGCATTTTTAACGTCTCGTATTTGAAAGTCTATTCCTGTTGCTTTTAGAATTATAGATGTTTTAGTTGAATTCTGCCTTTGGTCATCCAAAGTCTCCATCATTTGTATATAATATGTAGTATCTTCCTCTTCAATAGATTGTAAATGTGTTTCCTCCCTATCATTAAGTTGTAGATCTAGTTGTGTATCATATCCAATAAGTTGACATTCAGTTTTTAACTCTGGAACATCCCTTTTCCAAAGCATTCTAAAATGTTCTTTTAATTCCTCCTTCGTTTCCAAGATTTTTTCTAATATAAATCCATAGTTAAGCTGTGAGTGGGATTCCATTCTTCGTTTTTTTAGTAAAATTTCAGCTTAAAAGCTGAGTTACAATTTTATAAAATATAAAATCCAAACAGAAATAGGAAAAAGCAAGTACAAAAATAAAAACAGCAAAAGTCCCAATCAATGTTATGAATATCTAATTTATAATCCAAATAAATAATAGCAGCTGGTGTCTCAATTATTATATTGTGATCCTAAAGTGAAAAAATCCATTTTTCAGGAGAGTATACTTTGTATTATAAAATCAAAAACAACAGGCAGAAACTTTAAAAAGTTCCAAAAGAGATACAAGCGTCTGGGCGTCATGCCAAATGCAGGGAGTAAAAGTTCAAAATGGTTACAATGTTGCAATGGTGCTTTCTGGGCTTCACGCCAAGTTCAGAGTTACATTGTAACCATACAATCCACATAAATTCGCCCAGAAGCCGTAGAGTTGTTGTTGTTTTTAAAGTAGATAGCACTGTTCAGAAGGGGGGGGGAGAAGAAAAACACTCCACCCCCCTCCCTAAAGGTTTCCACTTAAGCTGAAAACAAGCAAGCAGAGAAAGAGAGTCACAGTAAGAATTTTTTCTTCTCTTTTTTCTTCAGGGTCCCCCGAATTCCAGCAGCTCAAATAAACAATAAAAATTAGTTTTGTTTTTTTTCCGCAGCTCGTTTCCCCGAGTGTTCAAACGCTGCTTTCTCAAGGGGGGGAAGTAATTTCTAAAAGCTTTTCACAGGGAAATGAGTAAAATATCAAGAGGGAAGGAAAGGTCTCACCCGGATCTTCCACGGTGGTTCTTTTTGCTTAGATGTTGCTATGACTTTCGGCTGGAGCAGCTAAGTGATCGGCCATGTTACTGGCCGATCTTTTCCCCGTCGGCCCAAAGGTGATTGCTTGGATCACAGAGGGAGCTGCCGCTCCCTCCGCGATCAACGAGTGCCCTCCTCCACGGTAGTCGCCTCTCCGGGGCGACTTTTGACCCTGTCCAGGGTCTACCGGCGGGGGGAAACCGGTCGGCAAAGAGAGCATACTCTTTGCCTGACCGCAGGCACTGCTACCGGAACCGGAAGTGTCATGAAATTTCTTAATGCCAGCCACAATGGCCAATGCCTCCTTATCTATTTGGGCGTAGTTGCATTCTGCTGAGGACAGAGTCCTTGAATAATAGGCTATGGGAACTTGTCTCCCATCAGCCATTAAATGGCTCAACACAGCCCCTACCCCATATGGGGACGCATCACACGCAATGCTGATAGGCAGCTGTTCGTTAAAATGCGTCAGTAACGAGTTTGAAGACAGCAGTGATTTGACTGCTGCAAAACATTTCTCGTGGACACTCGTCCACTGCCACTGTGCTTTTTTGTCCAAGAGCCGGTGTAACGGCTCTGCCACTGCGGCCTTGTGGGGAAGGAAGGCATGATAAAAATTGAATAGGCCTAAGAATACCTGAAGCTTCCCCTTAGACTTAGGACTGGGGGCCTGCTGAATTGCTTTGAGCTTGGATTCAGCAGGGTGAATGCCTGCGGCATCAATACGGAAACCAAGAAATTTGTTGAAGCTACCCCTATTTTGCATTTTCCCCTCTTCAGTTTCAGCCCTGCTTTGCAGAAACGCTGAAGGACGGCTTTGAGCCTTTCTGCCAATATTTCTACTTCATCCAGCTATGAGGATGTCATCGAAATAAGGACACACACCTGGAATATTTTTGAGTGTGCACTCCATCACGCTCTGGAAAATCCCTGGGGCGACACTGACCCTGAATTGTAGGCGCCTTACCCTGAAAGCTCTCCTGAGGGTAACTATGGTCTGAGCTTCTGCCGTGGCATCATCCACAGGCAGTTGCTGGTAGGCTTGAGCCAAATCTAATTTGGCGAATATGCGACCCCCCTGTAGTGACGCCAAAATATGGCTGACTACAGCACTGGATATGAATGTTGTTGAAGTGCTCTATTAATAGTGCACTTATAATCTGCACATATGCGCACCTCACCGCTGGCCTTAAGTGGCGTAACTATGGGGGTTTCCCATTGACTGTTATCTACTGGCTGTAACATGCCTTGTTGCACCAGCTTGTCCAGCTCTGCATCGATTTTTTTGTTTGAGGGCAAAAGGCATTCTACGAGGCTTGATCCTTATTGGGGTTACGGTAGGATCAAGGTGGAGGGCTATTGGAGGTCCCTTGTACTTCCCTAAATTAGGGCTGAAAACATCAGCAAACTCCTGGCAAACTACTGACAGGTCCGCTGCTTGCATTCTGTTTATGCCAGTCACATGGATGCATAATGCATCAAATTCAGTCTAGCCTGATGAGGCTTCTGTGGTTGCCCTCAACCACCATGACTTCCAGGGAACCCTCAAACTCTTTGAACTGAACTTTGAGCATAGCTTCTCCTTTAACCGCTATGTGGGAGTTTTGGAAATCCGTTAGCAAGAGGTTCGACAGCTTGAGTTTAACTCGTTTGCCGCTGCGACTGCAAATGTGATTAAAGGTTCCTTGGGATATTATAGATAGGGCTGACCCCGTGTCCAGTTCCATATTGCATGGAACTCCCTGAAGCTTGACTTTGAGTCTCAAGGGGGTGACGGGCACCTGTCCTAAACATGCTCCTTCGGCTGAAGCAATAGCCGACTCTGTTGCCCCGGGGCCCTGGTACCTTTCCTGGGGAACTCTTCTTGTGGAATTTCTCTCTGGCAACCCTTACAGATGGTGGCGATGTGGCCTTGTTTGCCACACACCTGGCATGTTGCTGTGCGGAACCTGCACTCCGAACGTCTATGTCGGCCTCCACAACCCACACATCGAGCGAAGGGAACTGTCTTGTCAAATGGCCGCTGGGCTCTTTCTGGTGGCTTCTGCAACCGATCGATCTCATGGTCCATGTCGGGGTCTTCGTCCCTTTCAGCGTCCTCATGGTGGACGGTTTCTGGGCTGGGAGTGTTCTTGGAGGGCCGTAAGGCTTTAACGGCTCCCCCGGCGGCTTCTTTGGCCATAATTTCCTTAAGGGCATCTTGGAACGACAGGGTCTCCGTCACGAACAACTTCTGTTGAAGGTCCCTGTTCCTCAACCCGCACACCAAATGGTCTCTTAGTCTCTCTTCGAGGTCTGTGAATTTGCAGAGCCGGGACGCCTGTCGCAGGGCGGCTATGAACTCAGCAGCAGACTTGCCTGGTTGTTGCTCCCTTTGTTTGAAGGCGTGTCTCCAGGCAATAACAGAGAGATTTGGCTTGAAATGTTCCTTGAGCATTTTCTTGAGCTCGGCGTAGGCGACCGACTCAAGCATGGCTGGCGCAACCAAGTTTTCGGCTATATCGAACATCACCTGGCCACACACGCACAGCAGCATTGCGGCCTTTAAGCCATCTTCACTAACTTGGTTAGCTCTCAGATAGTTCTCGACTCGAGAAATGTATGAACTCCACCTCTCCAGATGCGCAACGTCGAACTCCGACAGTTTTCCGAGCTTGGCCATGGTGAGTTGTCTCCAACCTCTCAATGCCTTGTGCTGCTAAGGCTTCTGTGAATTTCCCAGGGACGGGTCCCTTGGGAATGTGCTACCTCCAGCGTTTTCATACTGGCAGGCAGAAGAGGGGAACGTGATTCCAACCAGGGTGCTGATGCCTGGTCTTACCCCTTTAGTGACTCAGCTCTTCCATCTAAGCAGCACATCCCACCTTTGTTGCCACTGTTATGTTTTGGGCCCGGTGAGGCATTGACGAGGCAGCAGGTGCAAACAACAACTCATTTATTAAGTTAAGACAGAAGCAGCCTAACTGCCACTTAAACTCTATTTATACAATCACCGCTAGGTGGCGGCCAATAGAATTAAAGCAGTATTTCCCGCTTAAACACAAGTTAACAAGTATGTAGACAGACAGTCTGGAGTTTAAACAAATGCAGCCGTTTGACTGTTTCCAACAGTTTCCAAGTATTTCACACCAATACATAACAGTCTTCATTCTTCCTTCTAATATTAACTTAGCTATTTCCTTCACTCACAGTAAATTTCTGCTTCCAAAGCACTGCAAGAAGTGTTGTTATTTGCTAATTTGTAGATAAATCTGCCTTTTGAACTTTTGATCTTGAATCACAATAGCTGAATTGTTTATCTGTTCATTCTGGGAAAGAGCTGGTTATATTTTCCCCGAAAAGTCTAGAAGAGATTCTAATAATTATTGCATTTCTCCTCCATTTTTCATGCTCCATATCAACAAGATCAGCAGTACAATTCCAGTGATGCAGTCAAAGAAAGTGTCAAGAATCTACAGTGTGAACTAGGAAGACAAACTATACTACAGCTATACTTTGAACTAGCTAGATAAAAGAATTAGACAACAAAGAAGCTGATGAAATGTTATTTGGATGTTCCATTTTAATATCTGTAATCACACACCCAATAGTCAAAACGTTGAGAACTGTAGTATAACATTATCTGGCAGCATGATTATGAAGCTCATACTCTAAATACTTTTGATCGAAAGTATGTCCTTAATTTGACTTCTTCCTACTGAATTTTCTAGGGTCATTAATTAGGGGCATGCAGGAAAACACTACCATGTAGTTATTTAAGTACTAAAATGTTTTCTGCAGGACTATTTGTGAATGGAAAATTATTGGAAAATTAATTGTAATTCAGTAAAGTGATATCAGTTTGATTCTCTGAAGAAAAGTAAATGGTTTGTGCAGAACTGCAGAAACCAGTTAGGAAATAAATAATTGTTGCATTTTTTTCCTGAGAATGAAAAGGCACATGTTCTGAAATCTGAGAAAATTTAAGCAATTTTGTCATGCTATTTGGAAGGTCTGACATTTAATTTCTAAATCCAATAATAAAAATGACCTGTATAATGAGGTGTGTACAACATAGAATTGCTATAAAATTCTGTATCCTTTAGGAAAATTATTCTTTGGACAGCACTAAATAGCTTTTGAAGAATATTAATTACTCTCTATTAAAAATATTACTTCTGGGAAGTAGACTTGTTATAGCTTGAAATATAATAAAATTGCTTTCTGACAACTGACATACCACAAAAGAAAGACTTATGTACAAAGTATTTATGTACAATGTATGGTTCACAGAGCTTCTACCTGATACTCATAGTGAATACATTTAAATAGTTGTGGGGGGGAATGTACATATGCTGAATATGAAGAAATAAGACTGGTAAAGGACTAAAAAAGATAGCTATTACAAAGCAAAAAGGTCGCACTGATTGGGTGGAAGCTTGTTAATTACTGTATCATCATTACCCATTTCCAATCCCAGCATTAGAAATTTACCATTATCTAGTCTATGCACCAACAGAAGAGGCCAAAGAGGCAGATAAAGATGACTTTTATGATCAGCTTTAAGAAACGCTTAACAATACTCCCAAACATGACATCAAATTGGTTATCAGAGACTTGAATGCCCAGATTTGATCAGCTACTGCAAGACAGCATAGATATCGAAGATCAGTGGATATCTTTTAATCAGGCCATGGTCAACAGTGCTGACATAACAGTTGGGTGATGTGAAAGTTCATGGAGAGAATGATGGATTCAAGATGGTACCTGGAAACTCATTGACAAACACAGGATTGTGAAACATCAAGGGAATCAGGCTGAGACATTGACTGAAAGAATAGCAGCAGAGTACAAATACAGAGAACTGGACTGCAAGGTTAAGCAGAGTTGCCAGGCCAATATGCATGTGGCTGGAACACAAGGGCACTGAGGCACAAGAGGCAGAAGATAGGAGTGATATAAAATTACTATACCATATTGTTCGCATTTAATCAATGCAAGAGGCAGGCTTGATGTTCATATTAAAAACAAGAATAGGAAACTTTTGCTCACAAGGAAAGAACAAGAGCCAAAATGGACAGAACATTTCAAAGAAACCTTGAATCAGCCAACTCCTAGTATGGCCTATGACTTTGGTAATGTTGATTCCATTGCACTACTGGACATTGAACTTAGCATGATTGTAACTAATGAAGTTTGACATGCAATTAGTGTGTGGAAGAATAATAAAGTCACGAGCATAGACCAGATCCCAGTGGAACTTTTGAAAGCTGGTTGGGATGATCTGGTAATGAAGCTGATCTGGTTGTTAAATATGTGTTGGTACATACAATGTGTTCCCAACAATTGGAAGAAGGGAGTTATTGTTAAACCTCCCAAGAAAGGGAACCTCAGTGACTGTAATAACTGGCAAGGTATCAGTCTTCTTTCCATACCTGACAAAGTATTCTTGATCATTCTCCTTAGGTGCCTGCAAGGAGCAATTGACCAAATGCTGCGGGAAGAATAGGCTGGGTCTTGTCATGGCTGCTCGTGGCCTGAACAAATTCTCATGCTACATAACATTATTGAGCAATGCATCAAGTTCCAGCAACCACTTGCCATAAATTTTATAGATTTCAGGAAAGCTTTTGATAGCATACATTGGGATTCTTTGTGGAATATCTGTATATGGATATATGGAATCCCAGATCAATTTATTAACATCTTCAAAAATCTCTATCATAACAGCAGTTGCTATGTAAAGATTGACAGTGAAGCCACTAACCTTTTCAATATCAATACTGGTGTTAGACAGGGCTGCATTTTATTACCCTTTCTGTTTCTCTTCACCATAGATTTTTGTTATGCAGAAAGCAATGAATGAGCCAAACACTGGAATAAGCACACAAGGCTCACTGACCTTAATTTTGCTGATGATATTGCATTGTTGTCAGAAACTAGAGCCTCCCTGTAGGACATGATTACCAACATACTGAGACTAGAAAAGTAGGATTATATACTAATGCGAATAAGACCAAAGTCATCTTGATTGGGAGCCACCCTGCTAACACATTAGTCACAACTGGCCAACAGCCAATAGAACAAGTCCAACATGTTTCAGTAGCATCTTATCACAAAATGGCAGCATAATGCAGATCTCAAACACAGAACTGGTAAAGCCTCAGCAGTATTCCAGAACTTATGATCTATATGGTCAGCTCCAATAATAGACAAAAAGACCAAGTTACAGCTTTATAAGACAATTGTTGTACCGACAGTGATCTATGCCAGTGAAACATGGGCAATAACAGCACACACAGCACAAAAGGTCAATGTGTTCCATCAACTTTGCCTATGGAAAATTCTGGGCATCACATGGTGTGAATGTATCTCCAATGAGGAAATTTTGCAATGGAGTGGATCCAGGAAGTGGAAGCAGGCCATTGTTACCGAATGTCAAATACACCTAGCTGGCCATATTCTTTGCTTGCCAGAACATTGATAACTGAAAAATGTTGTATGATGGCAGCTACCAGAGGGAAAGAAGGATGAAGTAAACCACACGAAACGTGGCATCAGACATTTAAAGATGATTTATGCACAGTGGACATCAATTGGGAAGATTCTCAAGACACTGCTGAGAATAGGATTCATTGCTGCCCTATGCACTTCATGCAAAAAGAACCAATGATGATGAATGATAAAATATTTACTACAGTTAAACAAGATAAATACTCAATGGAAGGTAGCATATAGAAATGCTGCATCTACTAAGAAAAAAAATCAGAAACATTGTTTATAATGACTATGCAGCAACTACTCATAAATCCAGCAACAAAATGAAAGAGGATTCATGGTTACCCTTTTTTCTGTTGCTTTCTTTACATTTTCAAAGAAAAAAAAAGAAAGACCAGTTGCCTCATGAAAAAGCATCTTTGGGACAACTATGATCTGGATGTCTGAGAATCTCCATAGACAAAACAAGAAAATTCATTTCTGCATTCTTAAAGTGGATTAATGGATAAAGAGACACTATCCAGATATTATATAGATACTATATATATAATATATAGATATTATATTAACCAAAAAATCAGAATAGAAATCTGTCCTCCGACCTAGAGGAACCATTGATTGGGTTAATTCCTTCCTATTCCTATGATTTTTAAAACTAAATAGATCAATCTTCACAGGTCACAATTTCAGAAGATTTTTTTAAGTATTGTTGTAGAGCAAGTTCGTACATAGAAAATAGTTGGAATCCTAAATCAGAATCATAATTATTAGTACTAGTTAAAGTGGCATTTTCTTGCTCACCATAAAATTCTGAAAACAACTGTTGCTAGCCTAATTGAAGATGCAAAATTCATGTAGAAAATATTTTACACAAATGGCCTACCACACTGTTTGCATCAATGAACTAGGGATCTGTCTATTATTCTGGTTCTCTTGGAGAAGTAAAAACAAAATAGGAACATTATTGTTTCTGAAAACACCAAATTTAGTATCATGTAATTTTCTTTTTGTCAGGCACGATATCACATGTGCAGAGATCTGAAGGTCTATAGAGTGTGCCATACTGGCTTTTTCTACTGCATTTTATTTCTTCTTGGTCATAGGGATGGACAGATTCTAAGCTTGCAGGAAAATCAAGCAATTTATTATGCATGTAGGGAGGTTGTTTACCTCTCTCACTCAAAGGTGAACACTGTACACCGTCATTACCAAATAGACCTACACACTAGAACCGTCCAAGTATTGCAAACTTACCTTAGGCCAGATTTTCAGTTCAGAAAATAGTTTGATCTATTTGTATTGCCTTGGGGTGATGGGGGAAGGGGGGAACAGGAAAGGCGGAGTCATTCATTCTTTACATTCTTTAATACTAGCAAATGTAATGTCATGCTCTTCCATTACCGAACATGAGAAAATACAGCTATAATATTTAGTTTCTTATTGTACTGTGATAGGAACATTGAACATGGTATATGGAGAAAAGTATTATTCCAATTAGATAAATAACATTGGACAACAAAGATTTCCTGAACAATTTTGGGTGTATTTTATAAATTTTGGGCTGCTAATCATGAAAACAACCTGTAATTTAGTCTATCTTGTATTATTTTATAGACATCTCTGTTTTTACACAATGCCAATGTAAATCCTTCAGTACCTATTGGCTATGCTGCTTACAGGAAAAGAAACATACAAAAATATGAATAATTGTTGAAGCACATATAGTACATCAACTACAACTGGAATATTTCTGGAGATCTGAAAGTAGTGTCTCTGCTGCTTGGAATCCAGCTTGGATATACTAAGTACTGCTGTTATACATGCAAATGGGACAGCCATGCAAGAGAGTTGAATTACATTTAAAAACTGCCATTCAGAAATAATTTACTTCCAGGAAAGAAAAATGTGGTATGGGAATCAGTTGTTGACCCAACAAAAATATTTTTGCCACTGCTTCACATAAAACTTGGACTGATGAATTTTTTTTTGAAAGTGATGAAAAAGGAAAGGTGAAGGTTTTCATTTTTTGAGACAGATGTTTCTAAGAACAACTAATGTCAAGATTAAGGAGATCATTTTTGTTGGTCCATATCAGATACATCATCAATGACAAGTGGTTCAAAGACCTGTTAGTTGGGCCATAAAAAATTGCCTGGAAAGCATTCAAGAATGTGGATGGATGGAAACTGGTCAAAAAGAGAGGCAACCTAGATCTAAGGAGAAATTTCCTGATAGTTAGAATAATTAAGCAGTGGAACAACCTGCCTCCGGAAGTTGTGAGTGCTCCAACACTGGAAGTTTTTAAGAGACTGGACAACAGTTTGTCTGAAATGGTATAGAGTTTCCTGCCTGAGCAGGGGGTTGGACTAAATGACTTCCAAGGCCCCTTCCAACTCTAGTAGTAGTAGTAGTAGCAGTAGTAATGTCATTGATAATTTTCTTGGAAACTACATTCAGCTGGTTGACAAACCTCTTACAGCATACAAGACCATGAAATCCAACATGTCACTGAAGATTCATTTTCTGCATTCACATTTGGACTTCTTCCAAAAATCTAGGTGCAATGAGTGATGAACATGGTGAAATTTTCTCCAGGACATTGCTATATTGGAAAAACAGTAACAGGACAACTGGAATCAATCAATGCTGGCTGTCTATTTTGGACTCTGCAGCAAAAGGCATTGGACACCAAGGACAAATGAAAATCAGCAGCAAAACCCTTTATCCCCATTGAACTCATGCAGTGTGTTGGAAACATTTTGTGATTAAATACATTATAGTCATTAAAAGTTAATTTCATATTTCTCAGGATTCCTACATGATACAGACATTCTTAAATTATGTTTATATTCAGTTTGAAGGGGTTTATCACAACCACCAAAAGTTTCTCAAGAAGCACAACCTTTGAAAAAAGTAGATATGCAGTGTAACCATCTAATTTCTTATAAATTCTGAGAAAAAAAGGTAAATTTTCTCAAGGTCCTCCCATCCTAAGTTGCTCTGATTGGTCAAAGATAAATTAGCTTTTACGAATCATTGTGATCAGGTCAGTTCTGCTAATCACAGTATTTAGTGCTCAACATCTTTTTCTTCCTACCAAATGTTTTAGAAAGCTCTAAAAGACAGTATTTTTAGCAGGGGATGCCTTCCATGCTGTACGTTACATATTCCATGAATATTTATCAGAGCTGGAGCTTTAGAGACAGCTTTGAATGAGAGGCATGGCAAATTAAAGATATATATTCCACTCAAATAATTTCAAAACTAGAGCTTAACTGCCCAGATTCTTTTCAGGATTCATGGTTTGTATAGTATGCATCTCCTTCATGGATTACTGCCTTGTCGTGGTGAAGGGGCTTGTGTAACTCAATGAAGTTATGAGCTATGCCGTGCAGGGCCACCCAAGACGGACAGGTCATAGCAGAGAGTTCTGACAAAATGTGATCCACTGGAGAAGGAAATGGCAACCCACTCCAGTATCTTTGCCATGAAAACCCCATGGACAGTACTAAAAGGCAAAAAGATATGATGCTGGAAGATGAGCCCCTCAGGTCGGAAGGTGTCCAATATGCTACTGGGGAAGAGCAGAGGCTAGTACTAGTAGCGCCAGAAAGAGTGAAGCGACTGGGCCAAAGCCGAAAGGACGCTCAGCTGTGGATGCATCTGGTGGTGAAAGGAAAGTCCAATGCTGTAAAGATTTTTTTTCCATAGGAACCTGGAACGTAAGATCCATGAATCAAGGCAAACTGGACGTGGTCAAACAAGAGATGACAAGACTGAACATCGACATCTTAGGAATCAGCGAACTAAAATGGACAGGAATGGGTGAATTTAATTCAGAGGACCATCAGTATACTACTGCGGGCAAGAATCCCTCAGAAGAAATGGAGTAGCCTTCATAGACAATAAAAGAGTAGGAAAAGCAATACTGGGATACAATCCCCAAAATGACAGAATGATCTCAGTGCGAATCCAAGGCAAGCCATTCAATATCACAGTAATCCAAGTCTATGCCCCAACCACTGGTGCTGAAGAGGATGAAATTGACCGGTTCTATGAAGCCCTACAGCACCTTATAGAATCAACACCAAAAAATGATGTTCTTATCATCATGGGGGATTGGAATGCTAAAGTAGGAAGCCAAAAGATAAACGGAATAATAGGCAAGTTTGGCCTTGGAGTACAAAATGAAGCAGGGCACAGGCTGATAGAATTTTGTCAGGAGAGACTTCCGGCTGTGACGTCATCGTGGAGCGGGTGAAGGAACAGATCTCTGTTCCTAAATCCTGGGAAATTCTTCGCTAAGAGCCCGGCAAGGGCTTTACCGATCCCGGAGAGACTGGTAAATTAAAGAGGAAGCTTCAGAGAAGCCGGGTGGAAAGCAAACACCCGAGCAGACAGGAGCAGCACTCCTAAAATTGGCGGAGAAGAAGCCGGTCTTTAAGGCCGGCCTGGAGCGATGGCGACAGCCTGAGAGGGAAGTGAAAAGTTGAACTGACAGCTTCGCACGGGAGACGAGGAAACCCCTGAAGGAGGTGAGGAAGATTTGATAGAGAGAAGGCGCGGAAAAAGCAAAGCGATAAGGAGAGAGACACAGCGGCAACTGAAATTTTATAGAGCTGAGAAGTGAGCCTTAGAGCAGAACGAGAGCAGCGAGAAGAAGCAGAGAGCCCACAGTAAAGTTTATAAAACGTGAAAGACTGGAATTTAAGAGCTGCAAGAAGCAGAGATTGAAACTAGAGAAAGGACTGGAGAAAAGACGGCCGGAGGCAACAAAAGGTGATTAAGAGACTTTGAAAAAATTAACATAAGGATTAAAAGTTGAAGTGAGACAACGGAGAAACTTAATACTAACTAGTGGATCTTATTTTTGAAGAGCAAATAGCATTGAAATTTGAATCTTAATTGACATATATCTGGATAAAGTGACTAGTGGACGTTTTGGATACATTGGATATACAGAAGAAGAAATAAGGTGACATTTGGTGGATTTGTGGACACATAAAACTGAGACAGAGAGAAAAAAGGCTGATGCAATATTGCAGCACCTGTTAACAAGTAGTGATCAAGTAACAAGAAGAAAAGGGACTGCAGGCAATGTATTAAAAGGAATGAAGCAAATGAATTGAGTTAATGTATAGAAATAAGTATAATTGAGTAATTGAATTAAATAGAATTGAGAAAGTAACTACAACATAGTAAAGAAATATAGAGAAAGGTGATTAGTCAAACAAGAGAGATAGTGAATGAAGTTAAGAGCGGTGATAATACTTAGAGAATAGTATATGTATATGCATTGTGTGTAGTGTTATAGAAATATATATAAGAGGTGTTAAGAGTATTATAAATTATATTATATAATAGTGGGATAAGAAAAGGTATAACTCTATTTGTAATCTTATTTTTAAGGTTAACCCTAAGAATAACGTTATATAAAATTGATATATGCAAGGGTGGAAAAATATTATTCAAGTAATAAAAATGACAAGTACCGCAACAACTAAAATAAGTAAAAAAACAGCGACAAATCCCACACCTATAATGGCCTCTCCTATAGGTCAAAGAATGATAGGAACCATGTTGGGGAAAGAAAAAGAAAAGTAGAATTGGCGATGAACCAACAGAGCATACAGATAACATTACAAATGATGCAGGAAACAATGATGAAGACCCAAGAGGCAATAGCAAATAATCATGAAGAAACAAAAACTCATCACAAAGAAATCAAAAATGAAATTAAAAACATGAATGACAAGATAGAGAGTATACAACAAACAATGATGAAGAACGAACAAAGAATTCAAAAAGTCGAAACAAAAATAGATCAAGTTGATGGCAAAATAGAAAAAATGGATCAGAAATCCAAACAAGTAAACAGAGAGTTGACTGAATCTGTTGCCTTCTTGGAAATGGAAAAGGCTTCGTTCTTCCTAAGATTTCAAAATATCGTAGAGGAAAAAGAAGAAGATTTGGGAGAGAAGATGGTGGAGATATTGGCTGAGATATTAGGAAAGGACAAACAGGAAACAAGAAGAGACATAGATGAAATATATCGAGTATATACAAATTATGCACGAAGGCACAGATTGGCGAGAGAGGTGCATATAAGGTTTACTAGAAGATCAATAAGGGATGAAATATATAAAAAAACAAGAGACAAACAGATAGTTTATAAGGGTAAAGAAATAATTGTATTAAAGCAAATACCACGTAGAATACGAAATCAGAGACGAGAATACCAATTTCTAACAACCCAATTAACTAAATACAAAGTTATGTTTCGATGGTTAATACCTGAAGGCATATTTGTAACATGGCAAGAAAAAAAATATAAGATAGACACACTCGAGAAAGCGCAGGATTTTTATGAATGTCACTTTGCGCAGGGAGAAGAACAAGAAAGTAGGGAAGAGCCGGAGAGTAAAAGCCAGGAGGAAGACCTATTAGAAGAATTTGAACGAGAAAGAGAAACGCAAAAGATACAAGAAAGAGAAAGGTTAGAAAGAGAAGGAGCAAAAGGAAGGGTAATAGAGACAAGAAGCACAAAAAAAAACAGATCAAGTAAAAAACGGGAGAGGCAATTAAGCTCTTTTCTGTAAACATTAATGGTTTAAACATACCAAGAAAAAGAGTACAAACGTTTAATAAATTAAGGAAATTGGATGCAGACGTGATATGTCTTCAGGAAGTTCATATAAAAAAGGATTATAGAAAACTACTAGAGAACGTAAAATTAGGAACACTATACACAACACTAGCACAAAACAAGAAAGGAGGAATTGCTATATATGTCAAAGAAAAAATAAAATCAAAATTAATATATTCAGATGAAGAGGGGAGAATTTTAATGTTGGAAATAGAATTAGAGCAAAAACAAATTTTATTAACGGCAGTATATGCACCAAATAATAACCAACATGAATTTTTTTAAAAAGCTACATAAGAAACTAGTGGATCTGGATTATGAAAGTATTTGTATGATTGGGGATCTAAATGCAATAGTTGATGTTAAGAAAGACTATAAGAGTAGTAAAAAGAGCAAAAAGAAGAAAAATATATTACCAAAATCGTTCTTTAACATGGTAACAGAACTTAACCTTCAGGATATATGGAGAGAGACACACAGATCAGACAAACAATACACGTTTTATTCGTATCCGCATCAATCCTGGTCTAGGATCGATATGGCCTGGGTAACAACAGAAGTACAGAACGGGATAGAGGAAATTGAAATAGGACTTAATGACTGGGCGGATCACAACCCAATAACAATAAAATGGAAAGGCCAGAAACAGAGAAAAAGATGGTCAATGAATCAAAGACTATGTAAAGACAAACAATATATACAGATGCTAGAAAAGGAGTTGACATTATTTTTTCAGGTAAATAAAAAGGAAGAGACATCAACACAAAATTTGTGGGATACTACAAAAGCCTACATTCGGGGATTGACAATTGCATACAACTCTAAGAAAAATAAAGATAGGAGACTTCAACAAGAAAAACTACAAAAAGAACTTAAAGAAACAGAAAGTGACCTACAGAAGGATCCACAAAACAAAAAGATAAAAGAAAAATGGAATATTATAAAACACAAGATTAATCTGACAACACAAAAAGAAATGGCACAGAAAATTAGGATGGCGAAACAAAATTATTTTGAAAACGCGAATAAAACTGGTCGATGGTTGGCCTATAAATTAAAAAAAGAAAAAGGCAAAAGAACAATACATCAACTACAAGATGAAAGTGGAACAGTACAATATAGATGGGAAGAGAAAAAGAACATAATACAAAATTTCTTCTCAAAGCTATACTATCAGGAAGATATAGCAGATGATAAAGTTAAACAATATATAGAGGCAGCAAAAATGAGCAAAATCACCGAAGAACAAAAGGAAATGTTGAATAGACCAATAACCGCAATAGAACTAGAAACAGCATTGAAAAAACAAAAAAATAATAAATCACCAGGCCCAGATGGAATTCCGGTTGAGTTTTATAAAAATACACAAGAGTCACTACAATGGATAATGTTGGAGATTTGTAATGAGGTGCTGGAGGAGGCGAAGATACCGGCATCTTGGACTGAAGCAATTATTACTCTCATCCCTAAGGAAGACTCAGACTTGCAACAAATTTAAAATTATAGGCCGATTTCTTTACTGAATACAGACTATAAGACATTTGCAACAATAATAGCAGAAAGGATTAAAAAAAATTTGAATAACTACATCCACCCAGATCAAAATGGATTTCTACCAGGACGACAGATAAAAAATAATATGAGGATAATAATGAACACCTTAGAATTCTATGAAGTCCATTCTGAAAGACAAGCTACACTGGTTTTCCTTGATGCCCAGAAGGCATTTGATAATTTGAATTGGAAGTTTATTATAACACAATTGAACTACATGGAATTTGGGACAAAATTTGGAAAGATGGTTGAGAAAATATATACTAAACAAACAGCTAGGGTAATTATGAATGACGAAATGACAGAAAAAATTGATATAACTAAAGGAGTAAGACAAGGGTGCCCACTTTCTCCTCTTCTATTTATTTTATCATTAGAAATACTTCTGACAAAAATCAGAGAGGATCAAGAAATAAAGGGTTTAAAAATTAAGAAGGAAGAATATAAGGTCCAAGCCTTCGCTGATGATTTGGTATTTATTTTGGAAGACCCATTAGAAACCGGCCCTAAATTAATTCAAAAAATAGAAGAATTTGGTGAAGTAGCCGGACTTAAGATTAATAAGAATAAATCCAAATTGATAACCAAAAATCTTACAAAGGCACAGGAAAGCGAATTGGAAGATAAAACAAAAATAAGCGTAACTAAGAAAATAAAATATTTAGGGATTTGGCTTACAGCGAAGTGCTCCTCGATTAAGGAGGATAATTATGATAAAATATTACATCAGATAAAAAAAGATTTAGAAAATTGGGAAAATCTACAAATTTCATTTTTAGGGAGGATCGCAACGGCCAAAATGAATATATTGCCAAAAATATTATTCCTGTTCCAAGTTATTCCAATAAAACTAGGGAAAACATTCTTTCAAGAATTAAATAAATTGGTTACTAAATTTATATGGCAAAGGAAAAAACCTAGGATTAAATTAAAACTCTTGCAAGATACGAAAGATAAAGGGGGATTGGCATTACCAGAGTGGGAAATATACTACCAAGCATCAAGCCTAACTTGGCTAAAAGAATGGATGGAATTGAAAAATACCAGAATTTTAACACTAGAAGGACATGACTTGCAAGCGGGTTGGCATGCATTCCTATGGGACGAAAAATATAAAATACACAGATACTTTCAAAGACAAATAGTTAGGGATGCATTGCTACAGACTTGGGAAAAAATAAAACAAAAACATTACATAAGAATTCCAATGTGGTTATCCCCAACAGAAGCTCTGAAACACCCAAACTTACTGGACATAAATAAGATATTTAGATACAAGGAATTGGTAAATGAACAGGGAAATCTGAAAACAAAACAAGAATTGGAACAAGATGTAGGCAGAGAGATTGATTGGTGGACATTTACACAAATTCAATCTAAATATACAGAGGACAAAAAATTATATGAAATACAAAAAGAGCCGCAAGAATTGGATAAAATTATACACGGAACAGAAATAAAATTAATTAGTAATATATATATAATATTTACTGAGATATAAAATGGAAGACGAGGTTGTCAAAGACACAATGATTAGATGGGCAAAAAATTTCGGATACAACATAGAATTGGAGAAATGGGAAAAAATATGGGAAACAAACATAAAATTGACTATGTCTGCGGCATTCAAGGAAAACCAGTTGAAGATGTTTTACAGATGGCATCTTCCACCAGCAAAGCTTGCCAAGATGTTCCAGAACAACTCGCCGACATGCTGGAAATGTAAAAAAGTACATGGAACATATTATCATCTATGGTGGACATGCCCCGTTGCGAAAAAATACTGGACTAAAATAAGAAGATGGATGGAAGAAATAATAGATCAACCTGTAGACTGGAAACCAGAGATCTTCCTGCTGGGTATTTTAAATAGAAAATATAGTAAAGAAATACGGTACTTAATCTTACATATAACAACGGCAGCAAGAATAATTTACGCACAGTTCTGGAAAAATGAGAATATATCATCAGAGGAGGAAGTGATAAGGAAAATCTTAGACTGTGCGGAGATGGACAAATTAACAAAAGAGATAAAAGAAAAGGAAGACACAGAGTACTATGTAATATGGAATAAGTGGTATGATTGGTTGGAGATTAGAAATAATAAATGAAAATAAACATGGAAAGGTCAAGAAAGGGAAAACATGTGTATAATAATGTATAATAATGTATAGTAATAATATGTATTATTCTAAGTATGAAGTATAGTATGAAGGAAGAAAATGGAAATAAGAAACAACGGGACAACAAGGACAAATATTTTTTAAAGAAGAATAAGGGGGGGAAATGTAAATAATAGAAGATTACCGTTACGAAATTGCTGTTTAAAAAAAAAAGTATACACTGTGTGTTTATGTGTGTTATGTGTGTTATGTTTTGTTGTTTTAATATATATATATATATTAAAAAAAAAAAAAGAATTTTGTCAAGAGAATACGATGGTCATAGCAAACACTCTTTTCCAACAATCCAAGAGACGTCTCTACACATGGACATCACCAGACGGTCAACACAGAAATCAGATTGACTATGTGCTCTGCAGCCAAAGATGGAGAAGCTCTATACAGTCAGTAAAAACAAGACCAGGAGCTGACTGTGGCTCAGATCATGAGCTTCTTGTTGCAAAATTTAGGCTTAAATTGAAGAAAGTAGGGAAAAACACTAGGCCACTCAAGTATGAACTAAATCATATCCCTGATGAATATACAGTAGAGGTGACAAATAGATTTAAGGAATTAGATCTGCTAGACAGAGTGCCTGAAGAACTATGGATGGAGGTTTGCAACATTGTACAAGAAGTAGCAACTAAAACCATCCCAAAGAAAAAGAAATGCAAGAAAGCAAAATGGCTGTCTGAGAAGCTTTGCAAATAGCTGAGGAAAGAAGGAAAGCGAAAGGCAAGGGAGAAAGAGAAAGATACACCCAATTGAATGCAGAATTCCAGAGAATAGCTAGAAGAGATAAGAATGCCCTCTTAAATGAACAGTGCAAAGAAATAGAAGAAAACAATAGAATAGGGAGAACCAGAGATCTCTTCAAGAAAATTGGAGATATGAAGGGAACGTTTCATGCAAAGATGGGCATGATAAAGGACCAAAATGGCAGGGACCTAACAGAGGCAGAAGAGATAAAGAAGAGGTGGCAAAATTACACAAAAGAACTATACAAGAACGAGCTTAGCATCCCTGATAACCACGATGGGGTGGTCACCGACCTCGAGCCAGACATCCTAGAATGTGAAGTGAAATGGGCCTTAGGAAAGCTGAGCAACAACAAAGCTAGTGGAGGTGATAGTATTCCAGCTGAGCTATTCAAAATCTAAAAGACGATGCAGTAAAAGTGATACACTCAATTGTAGCCAGCAAATTGGAAAACTCAACAGTGGCACGGCATTGGAAAAGGTCAGTTTACATTCCAATTCCAACGAAAGGCAATGCCAAAGAATGTTCAAACTATCGCACCATTGCACTCATTTCACATGCTAGTAAAGTTATGCTTAAAATCCTACAAGCTAGACTCCAGCAGTATGTGGACCGAGAACTACCAGAAGTACAGGCAGGATTTCGAAGAGGCAGAGGAACTAGAGATCAAATTGCCAACATACACTGGATCATGGAGAAAGCTAGGGAGTTCCAGAAAAAACATCTACTTCTGCTTCATTGACTATGCTAAAGCCTTTGATTGTGTGGATCACAACAAATTGTGGCAAGTTCTTAAAGAGATGGGAGTACCAGACCAGTCTTATTTGTCTCTGAGAAACTATATGCAGGTCAAGAAGCAACAGTGAGAACTGGACAGGCAACCACTGATTGGTTCAAAATTGGGAAAGGAGTCGGCAAGGCTGATTCGTCGCCCTGCTATTGAAACTTATATGCAGAGCACATCATGAAGAAAGGCAGGGCTAGATGAATCAAAAGTTGGAATTAAGATTGCCGGCGGGAGAAATATCAACAACCTAAGATATGCAGATGATACCACTCTAATGGCCGAAGTGAAGAGGAAATAAAGAGCCTCTTGATGCGGGTGAAGAAGGAAGAGTGCAAAAGTGGCTGAAACTCAACATAAGAAAAACCAAAATCATGGGAATACTGGCCCTCTCAATTCCTGGCAAAATAGATGGGGAAGAAATGGAGGTAGTGACAGATTATCTTCCGGGCTCTAAGATCACAAAGATGGGACTGCAGCCAAGAAATTAAAAAGACGCGTGCCCTGGGGAGGAAAGCTATGGCAAATTTAGACAGCATACTAAAAAGCAGAGACATCACTCTGCCAACAAAAGTACATATAGTCAAGGCCATGGTTTTCCCAGTTGCAATGTATGGCTGTGAAAGTTGGACCCTAAGAAAGGTTGAGCGCAAAAGAATTGAGGCCTTTGAACTATGGTGCTGGAGAAGACTCCTGCGAGTCCTTTGGACTGCAAGGCAATCAAACTGGTCAGTCCTAGAGGAGATCAACCCTGACTGCTCCTTAGAAGGCCAGATCCTGAAGTTGAAACTCAAGTACTTTGGCCACCTACTGAGAAGGAAGGACTCACTGGAGAAGAGCCTAATGCTGGGAAGATGGAGGGCAGTAGAAGAAGGGACGACAGAGGAAGAGGTGGCTGGATGGAGTCATGAAGCAGTTAGGCATGAGCTTAAATGGACTCCAGAAGATGGTAGAGGACAGGAAGGCCTGGAGGAACGTTGTCCATGGGGTCGCGATGGGTCGGACACGACTTCGCAACTAACAACAACAACAACAACATATATCACAGAAATTCTTCAATCCTTTTTTCGAATAATGTAGGGGTTTTTTAGAATACAATTTTGTGGCCTGCATTATACACATGTACATATGAAATGACATACAGAAATGTTTTCACTTATTTGTGGAAAAATGAAAGCAGATAACTCAGTCTAAAACTCAGTTTAAAAAGCTGTGGACTTGTTGTATACCTCTGTGCTGTGTGTCACCCATAAAAGCCTAGTGCTGTGACTTGCAGAAAACCATGAATAAACAAAATATTTATAGATAATAGAGGTACCTGAAAATAAAATGTTTCTCTGATTTTAGTCAACAGGCTTTCCTATCACTTCATTCATACTGAAAACTGAGGAATAGCAGTTGATGCAGCAGAATTGCAGAAACAGTTCTTTGTAGCTGTTAAACCAAAGTAGTTCACTATTTAGTACTGGTTTTACTCATTTCTAGGAATTGCTCTACATGAGCAGCCAGTGGATTGGGCTGCAGCTGGAGATCACGTTAGTCTCACTTTGACTGGCATGGATATCATCAAAATCAAGTGAGTGCATAATAGAGTTTGACTAAGCAAACCGTTTATATTTAACATAACCTCTTATAACCGTTGTGTCTGATAATAAATGGTTTAACAGATGCAGAAGAAGCATTTGGGAAGCTTACATGCATCTTTCTGCCCATGATGGTGCAGATTCACTAACTCACGCAAAATGCACTTTGAACTTGGTGGTGTTCTTCATCCTAATTAGATTTTGGCAGTTGTTTGACTAAAAAAATCAAATGAAGAGATACTTCACAGTTTCTTATAGTATTCATCTTAATCTGTAGGCAACAGTATATAAAGTACTCAAAAATACATAAGTAAAACTGGTGTTTAAATTCCTTGCTGCTGAAAAACAGTTAATTTAAAATTACAGGCAGACTTAATTTGGTAAGGAACAGAAACACGACACTGCTACCAACTGAAATAAGTATGAGAACTGGGCATATCCATGATGAGTTGTTTCACTGCAGCAAAGTTTTGAGGGAAACACTCCCTCAGAGGTGCTTTGTGATGCAGCATAGCCCCCTTGCTTCTAAGAAATAGAGAACAAGCTGTGAAGGACCCACTACATTTTGGCAAGCTTTGTAGAAGAGGTACTACTCACTCTTTCAAAACATTTGACAGGTGCAGGAGCTGATATCCTACTCTGCCTCCCCCAGACTTCTTGCCAAAAAGTTTGGGAGACTGGTCTGGAGGAGGTGAGCTGCTTTGACAAGTGGTATGGGGGGAATGTGCTGCACTCCATATCTGGCATACCTTGGCTTGTCCCAAGCTGTGGTAAACCATAATAGGGAATATGTTTCTCTGCCTGCCATACCCTGTCCTCATGTCATGCTGTCACTGAACCCTTTTCTAACTATAGTATGAACCTGGAAGGAAAGAGTCGGGGGCTTTAAGACAGGGGTTTTCAAGCTTGGCCCTTTTATGACTTGTTGACTTCAACTCCCAGAATTCCTCAGCCGGTGTGCCTGGCTGAGGAATTCTGGGAGTTGAAGTTCACAAGTCATAAAAGGGCCAAGTTTGAAGACCCCTGCTTTAAGATAATGCAAAATGCTTAGTTGAAGTAAATGACATTGCTGCTTTGCTTCAAGAAAGAGATTCTCATTGTTTCTGCAGTTGGAATCTCTTCATCAAAGTTAAATCTATAGTTTAAAGAGTTTAATAGTGATTTTGCATTCTAGTATAGGCAATATGGTTTGTAATCCATTTTTATAAGTAAAACACATTTTGCGGAACTGCACATATTCATTCTTTCTCTTGATTATTGCATGTTCTCTGAAATAATTATGAACTTAAGGGCACCCTTTGGTTCAGTGTGGTAGACTTCAGAGGAAACTAGCTGCCACATCAATTGATGTGATCATGTGACCTCCTTAGACTGATAATAGCATTGCGTCAGGGCACCAGCACCACCACTCAAATACGGGTAGTTTATTGACTGCCTCGTTTAGCGAATATTCAAAATTCAAAAATACTTTGTTGCAGTTGTCATTTTCTGTTTAGTGACCATGGCACTTAGCAGCAGAGTTGCATGTCCCAATTGTGATCACCAGGCAAGAACAACCTGTAAAGTGTAATTGCAGAGGCAAAGTAACTGAATCTATCCTTTTCCAAAAGAGTAAAACAAGAATATATTCTTGCCCTACAATTATTTAATTTATATATTAATGACATGACTGACAATTTTTCTAAGGCAAAATTTCATCCTCCCTTTCTTGCTCAATTGCCCTATTCCCGTTCTTCTGTATGTTGATAATATGGCCATTCTATCTGTAACACACATGCGGATGTTTTAAAACTTAGTTATTTTATTGCTTCAGGGAGCACTTTGAAATTAATTATTCTAAAGCAAATGTTAATATTGACAGAGGGCAGTAGGAAGGGAAGATTCTTCCAATCTTGTTTTTTGTCATGGCCCATAAACCTGGGCTAGCTGATTTATGTTATGGCATGTCATGGTATCATTAAAAATATACAGAGAGTCATTATCAGTATATATTTCATGTATTACTCTGTTGTTTCTTGCAGTGTTGGTTGTATATTTTGCTGTCCCAAGGAGCCAATTAAAACCTGCACACGCTTCAGAGCTCGCGTTCTTATCTTTAATATTGAAATACCCATCACCAAAGGATTTCCTGTGAGTGCAGCATTTTTTTAGGGATTTCATTTATATTTTAAGTACTATTTTCCTGAGATTTTTAAAATGGACTCACGGTGCTGAAAGAATTTTACATGCTGATGTTTCCCTGCCATTCTGAGCACAAAGTACAGAGATTATAGCAGTCTAGGAGAAGATGGCTATACAGGTAGTCCTCAACTTACAGCAGCAATTGTAACCGGATTTTCCATCATTAAGTGATGCAGTCATAAAACACAATCACTTAGCAACAGCAAGCCCCGGAGACCTGGTTACTGTCACTAACCAAATTTTATCGTTGTTAGGTGAGACAACTTTCTGCCAGCTTCCCACAACCAAATGAATGGGGAAACGGGCAGGAAGTTGCAAGTTCCAGGTAGTTTGCAATCAGGCTGGCAGGCAGTAAGTGGCTGCTACCAGTGGTGGTGGGGGGGGCAGGAGAGGGTGTTCGAAGTTATGAGGGAGGCTTGGAGAGGTTTTGTGTGAGGGAGGCACAATGAGAGTGAGGGTGTGAGAGAGGGATGTGAGTAGGTGTGAGGATGAGAGTGAGGTGCAACGAGGCTTGGGAGGATGTGGAGGCACAGCAAGGCAGGTGGGAAGGCATCAGGGAGAATGTGCAGGGATACACGAGGCTTAGGAAGGATGTACAAAGATGCAAGGGGATGCATGAAAGTGTGAGGGAGGTGAAGCAAGACTCAGGGAGGGTTCAAGAATGTGCCAAAGGGTATGAGGGAGATTTGAGGGTTGGGAAGGGGGTGTGAGAGGCAGGATGAGGCTTGGGAAGAGTACACAAAGGGGCATGGGTGTGCATGCGAGGCACAGTGAGGCTCAGAGGTACACATGGGTACACGAATAGTGGGGGAGCCATGGCGAGGCTCAGGGTGTTTGTGCAGAGATGCACAAGTGGATGGTGTGACATGAGGCTTGAAGGGCTGGGGGAGGATGGATGGATGGGAAGATTTACCTCAGTGACTTGCGACCGTCATTGCCAGTTTCCTCATTGACTTTCAGAGGAAGCTAGCAGGGAAAGTCACAAATGACGATCATGTGATGGCAGGGTGCTGCAGCTGGTCGTAAATGCAAGCTGGTTGCCAAGCACCCAGATAGCAATCATGTGACTGCAGGGGTGCTGGGATTGCCAGAACTCTTAAGGACCTGGTCATAACCATCATTTGTTCAGTGCCATCTTAACTGTATCCACTGATGGAATGGTTATAAGTGGAGGACTACCTGTATTTATTACAATAATTCAGAGGAATTTCAGAGTACTGATAATTGAGAAAATAGGGAAATGTAATTTTATATTGTACAATAAAATAAAAATGTAGATTTGATCAACAGGATTAAGGCAAAATCTCCTCTTGTCTTTTTATGTTGTATTCAAGAACATTTTTTTTCCCAGGAAAAGCTGTATTTTGTCAATTGTTGACAATGGTTAAAGAATGTGAATTAAAATGCAATTTTATTTTAGATGCTCTTATATTTTCAAACTGTAAGTGAGCCTGCTACTATTAGAAAATTATTGAGTGTGCTTCATAAGAGTACTGGTGAAGTTGCCAAGAAAAAACCTAAGTAAGTATGTTAAGGTAATTTGTTACTGTACAAATATCAATGTCATTAATATAGTTTCAAATCTTTTGAAAATTGAAATTATGAATTAATTAAAACTGGTAGAAATTGAATGTAAAACCAGTGACCATGATGTGTGTTAAATAATTACTGTTACATTAATGCCTACAGAGTATTTTATTTGTATTGATAAGTGTAATGCTAAAGTATAAGGTATATTAGCAGACTGCCTTTTCTGAATTTTCTGAATAAAGGATGTGGCTATATAAGTAAATTATAAATAGTACATTGTCACAGACTCTGATTTCAAAGTGAGACGTGATTTGATAAGATTTAGAGATGGTATATTATGATTATGCTTTGGCTGCTTCTAGCTTATGTATTCCTTGGTGTGTGGATTTCTGGGAAAAATATGCTTGAAATGAGAAAGAATCATAAAAATATCACCAGATTTTGCAGTTCCTTGCTATTTAGGAAAGGGAAATGATATTCTTTGCAGGTGGAAACTATACTAAATCTTCCGTTCTGTATATCTGAAAACACAAGCATACGGAATCGGATGGCCT